>VZSE01007665.1:449949-540063 GCA_013398275.1 Promerops cafer | reverse complement strand
CGGGACCGTGCCGCGCGTGGGCGCAGTGGTACCCTGGAAAAATCCAACGTCAGGATCAGATGGACATACTCTGAAGCTGTGCCAGGGGAGGTTGAGGTTGAGCATGAGGAGGAATTTCTTCATAGAAAGGATGATTAGATATTGGAATGGATTGCCAGGGAGGAGGTGGAGTCACCATGCCTGGGTTTAAGGAAAGACTGGACATGGTCCTTAGTACCATGGTCTAGTTGACAGGGTGGTGGTTTGGTCATAGATTGGACTTGATGATCTCAGAGGTCTTTTCCAACTTAATTGATTCTGTGAGGAGAGGCTGTCTCACTGATTTCTCACGACCCTCAGTTCCAAGGGGAGCTGAAGCAAACCTGACAGCGCTTTGGCTGTCTCGTTACACACCTGATGCGCTTTTTGAGCTGCCACTGTAAGCAGCTCTGTTGGCACCAGCATCCAACCGAAGGCTAAACAAGCAACGCAGCTGTTGAAGAGAAGAAAAATGTTGGTCTTGACACAGGCACCACGTATCCCTGCTGGATGCCAGGAAAGGTAGTGACTCTCATGGATGGGGTCAGCCCAAGAGAATACACAAATCCTTGAAAAGGGGCAGGTGGCTGCTACATGACTTCTAGTGGCTTTTCCAGTCTGCCTTCACACAGAAGAGCAGCACTGTAGTGACATAGGAGGGGCAGAACAGGCTCAACCATCATCCAGCCCATTTCAGAGTCATGGCCACTGAAACTCAGCAAGAGGCATACAGCCTCCAGGAACTCTGCCTGAGGGAGTTTTCAATTCCTGTGCCAACAGGAAAATTCCACAGTGTGATGGGAACTACCCAGTCATGAGTATGGACAGGTATCAGTGGAGACTGCAAATAGGGGAGGTGGGAGCACTGCAGAGCCTTCAAATAAGGAGTGTTTTCCCTCAGCATATGCCAATCTCCGCTATTCCCAACATGATCAATTGTGGGACACACAAACCTGAGTCTGTCCCTCAGCCAAGGTGTAGAGAACACAGCAGGGGGTGTTTGCCTTGCTTTGCTTTTGGGATGGTGGTCCAGGCAGGCGCTCAGGAGTGTGGGCACAGCCCAGCAGTGCTGCTAGTGGCGTACTGCCGCAGCCGCAAGCAGAGTGCACGTGCCAGACAGGGAACTCACCCACGTGTAAAGCTGCGTTTAGTATATACCCTGAAAAGCAGCTCACATTTGACCCACTGGAACACGGGATAAAACTGTCTGGCTAAGAGTTTGCCAAAGGTATCTTCCTTTGTTACTTACTGGGAGAGAAGTGCTTCCATGAATCTGGAGAGCACCGTTTACAGACGTACTTCACGGAAGATGTGCAACGTAACACATTCAGACAAATGTGTGGGTAGCCACTAAACTGCATGAGAAATATGATGAAAATTAAATAATCTCTGTATCAAGGAAAATAGAAAATCCTATTTATGCAAAAACTTGACTTGGGAGCAGGGAGCTGCCTAATGATCCCTGTTTTAAAAAAGTAAACAAATCCCCCCACCAGATCACAGAGTCAGTAACTGTCACATCAAAGCAAATATGCTGGCACTAAAACTGAGAGCTGATCAAGAACTAGTAGTGAGTGAAGAGCTGAATTTGAATCTTGCTTACCCAGATGTAGTTCCCAGTTACATCCATACTCCTTACGCCTACTGAAACTGAAAAGCAGAACTGAACTACCATGACTCTGATTCCACTAAACTTAAACAGATGAAAATACCTTCTTAGTAGCTTCACTGAAAATATTAAAATTACCCCTATCAGTCTTGGATCATCGTCATTTTTAACACAGTCAATGTTTCCAAAGCTTATTTATCATGGGTTGTTACTGTCAGTCTCATCAGTAATCTGTCACCTTGCAGGTGTAACAGTATTTTGGTCACCTGAACTACAGCCAGTAGTTTGTTTCAACTGGCTCTGCCTTTATGATGGGCCACACTTTCGCCTTCTGCTGAAAACGAGGATGGGTTTGAATTAATCACTAAGAGCAAAATTAGGCAAACGCACGTGCTCTATCTTACCTTTATATGTCCGTTACAGCACACCAGAGAGATCATTTGCAAAACTGATTCTGAAGCTTGATGTCATTTCCATGAACACACTACAGTTGCTTAATTAAACTGTTAGAAACAAAATCAGGGATTCACAAACTATGGCATTTTATTTCAGAGGCCTTTGCTTACATTTGTACAATATATTACATAACTCTCCATTTTCTGCAGAACCTAATATATATTTTATAGCTTTTTTCTATAAGCTTTTCCTTCAATGTCTGTCAACAAATTTTTACAGTCCTGTACAATTCTGAATACTTTGAAACCATTTTCAATAAAATCAGTTATAACCTTAAGCGCACACTACGAAGACTGAAAATGCTTTTCTTAGAAAAGTCAAATGAAAAGGATTCTGACACTCTAGCATCTACAAACAAAATGCTTCAAATTCTTACATGTTGTATTGCCAGAAAACAAAGAAAAACATGCCAGCCCCTATTTCCCCAGGCAAAAGAAGTACACAGAACTACAATTAAAACAGTAAAACAATCTGTACAATAAAGTACTGTGTATTAACAGTGCCAGGTATTAAATAGCTTGAATGAACACTTCCGCAATATACAAATGTCTTACAAAGGTATAGAATTAACAGGAGAGAGCTTGGGATCCATTCAACATAAAATCAATACAAGTGAAAACATTTTTAAGTTGGTTTTGGAATTTGTACAAGGTGTTTAAAAAATTAAACATCTACCACTCGGCTAGCTAGTTATTTTAAAAACAACTACCCTTTTGTGGCAGTGTTGGTATCAGCAACCACAAATTATAACCTCACACCTTACTCCCTCTTGAAGTCCTCTCCTTGAAGCTCGTAATAAAATAAGCATTACAAATGAAATATTTGTTGCTTTAAGGGGAAAAGAAACATTTACAAGAAAACACAAAAATATACCTGTTATAATCCATTATGAATAAATATACACTTTAAACTGGCTGAATACAATCTTTATACATTAAGATTTAATACAGTTTGTTAGCCATTTTCTTTCTTTTTCATAATGTATTTTATCAAAATTAAAAAAAAATACTGTTTTATAGAAAAATGGCAAAGTACAGTAGTTTCATTCCAATTAACGGGTTCTTAAAACCCAGAGTAACCTATTTAAGCCTAATTCAAACCTGTAAACATTAGTCAGTCTTCTTTTTTTTTTTTTAAAGGAATCCTCATATTTGGTTATCAGGACTGATGTCAGACATCCTACTAACTGCAGGTTTTGAATAGATGTGCTTGACGTATACAATTAAAGCCACTATAAGGTGACTTAGCAGTTAAAAAACAATTAGCTTGTACAAATGAAAATATTTTCAATATTTGTCATAAATAAATGGAAAAATATCAAATGTTCCAGCTTTAACAAAATACCAGGGAATACAGTAAGCCTTACCACATTGATTTAGATCACCCCAACAACTATATACTTATTGTCCTGTCTCTACAGGCAGTGAACAGCCTCCATTTGCCACAGTGGAAGGCCTTCGAGTCGCTAGACTTACAATTCCCAGACAAGTTGGAAACAATTATTGCTTGAGGAAAAGCAGTTTGTTGTACTTTTTCTTCATAAAAGTGCACTTAAGTGCAAAGTTAGCTTGTCAAGAAACAACTTTAAATACAAAATAGTGCTTGTCTGAATTTTGTGCCACTGTGCAGTATAAAAAAAAAAAAAAAGGAAAAACAAAAAAGAGTGGCCCTCAGCAGCCATTAAGTGCAAAGTGCTTTGGCAAGTCCTGCTGTCACCTGCACTCAACTGACATTCCATTCTGTGATGAACTTGACATAGATGGTTCTGCTAACGTTAACATAACTGCAGCCGTAATGGAACTAGAGGAAGGTGATGAGGAGGAAGATGATGTAGTAGCAGCACCTGCACAGGAAAAGGAAAACACAGGTTATAGAGATTCATAAATCAAGCAATAAACATGTTTTCCTGTTCAGCAGCAAACACTGGTACGTACTGACTCCAGCAACCAATGCCCTGCAATGGAAAAGAAACCAGTCTCCCCTGCCTGGTTTGTGTAGGAAACAATTTAACTGGTCTCCCTTAAAGTCATGGAATAAACCCCTTATCCCAAGGGGAAAGCGCTAACTAGGCCCACAAGCAATACTACAGTAAATTTATCTGTAACTTGAACAAAAATTAGAAGTTATTAATACCTTTTGCTCACTGCTTAGAAAAATTTATTTTCTGTATATTTTTTCCTGTATGAAGTAGTCATGCCTCAAGAGCACCAAACAGATTGCACACCTTGGTAACGCTCTTCCCTTTCCACAGTCACTGGGTATGTGATTCTTCTAATGGTCATAAAATACCTGCACATAGCATTTTCCAAAACCCAAACAAAACCACACTCCTAATGACACACATCTCCCAGCACATTATCCAGCACCTTAATAAAACATGCAATTAAGCCCTCTAAAAGCAGAATTTAGTTTCCAGCACTTACTTTCCCGCTCTTTTTTCTTCAAGCGCTTTCTTCTTCGGTCGATGGAAGCCACCTCTGATTTCAAGGACAGGTAATGTTTCCTGATTTCTTGCAATTTTTCTTGAAGAACTGTTATGCGCTCGGCACTAGTCAGATTTTCCAAGTCAGCTGCAAGTTAAACAATCTCTGTTAATTATTCTATTGAAGCATTTCCAAGCACTTCTGGATGTCAGCTAAGTGGAAGGTACTCAAATCTTAGTGATGTGCTTGGAGGTAGCAGACAGCAAAGCTAAGAAACAACAGCAGCAGCAGCTGCTCTTTATCACCCCAAATTTGTTCGTCTTTTATTATTCTTTACAAGATACCGCCGTACGCTTTTTGGGGACGGTTTTAAGGAACTGGGAGAGGAAAAAGGATGCATTCTCTTCCCCGTAAGGAGGAAAAGGATAAAAAAAAATAAGACAATGGATGAAAACATCAGGGCCGAAACTAGCTTTGAGCCTTTCAGTCCTTGCTGGAGCTCAGTTTGGCCCCAGACACCGGGAAGGTCAGCCTTGCCTGACTTGTCTTGGTACAAAACGAGCAGGTTACAACAGGAATGTGCCCAGCTGTGGGGTGGCTCTGGTGGAGTCCCTGGCATACGTGTCATAAGGAAAAACCATACAGGACAACCTTGCTGGACATGGCCAGCACAGGAGCTGCCCCTCTGGCTGTTTGCAGCTGGGAGCTCTCCACAGCATGGCACACAGCAGTGGGTGGCACAGGCAGGAGAAACTCTTGGTTCAGTCCAGGGAAGCCACACTGGAGACAGTCCATTCAAAAGCATTTAAGAATCATTTAAAGTACTGTGAGGTGCAAAATGCACTACATCAACCTGTAATGAGGGCAGCACCAAAGGACCAAAAGTCACAACTATATTAGGCTGTGGGAAAATGAGAAACGCTCAAGTGTCTGACTTGGCTGCAGCAGGAAATGTGTCAAACAGCACTCCACAGACCAACTTCTGCTGAGCAGCTTTAGCATGTGCAGTGTACCCAAGGTAAAAAGAAAGGAAGGAGCAAAAGCCCTTCAAATGTGTTGCACCAGGAAAGTGTTCAATGAATCTCAACAGAGGATTAAGTAACTATAAAGACCTTTTACATTACATACTCCTGAAGAGCACCAGAATGTAACTTGATTGTGAAGAACTACTGGGAAAAAATACATTTAAAAGTAGACTAATGCTGAGATTCAGGGCTGGGGACAAAATTAAAAAAAACAAAAAAAAAAACAAAAAAAAAAAAACCCCAAACACCAAAACAGCAAAGTCAGATTCAATTGGTAAGTTTCACTAATACGAGGGAATTAATAAGCTACTGATCTGTTTTTCAGGATCCCTTCCACACTGCTCACCCTTAGCTGAACCAGTACCTTGACTGAAACAGAGTGGAAGTTCTTAATACTAGAAACAGCAAACACATGCCAGTTCATTAATGCAAAATGGATGGGAAAAAATTACAGCTCAATCACCTAAGTGCCTGAACAAGAACTAGAGAATGAGGAATAAAACAGCAAGGAAATATCAACAGAAGAAGCACACAGAGCAGATAATGTTCATGCCAGAGTGACAGGTATTCACAGCACAACAAGAACAGCAAGGCAGCTCAGGAGCCAGATCTAAAAACAGTCCTGGAAGAGTGTGACATAGCCAGTTCCCTGTGCTGCAATTGTAAAAAAAAGAAAAAAGAAAAAAAAAAACCACCTTTTTTTTTAAAAAATGAGGATTTATCACAAGCTTAAGCAAATTCAGGATGGTAACAAGAAAGCCAAAATACAGGACATCGAAAAAGCCGTCTTACACTATGCCACACAAGGACACTAGGTGTGTTTTCAAGAAAAAACTTACACATTTGAAAACTCCACTTGTAAACTTTAGGCAAACGATTATTCTGTTCTTTGAGATCAGACTCCTTCTCTCCATTTTTACCACATTTTCCTGGAGACTGGGTTCTTGTGAGTGATTTGGTTTGGTGAGATTTCATACCAGTAGAAACCGATTTTGCTGACTGAGATTTGGACACACTTTCACCAGCAGATAGTTCATCACTGTCGCTGCTGTTTGCTGAGGAAACAAGAAGACATTGTTACAAAACAAAGCCCAAACCAAAGCTTGTCAGAAGCAATCTCTGTGCCGATTTTCATACAATGGGAATTTATTTGACCCAAATCCTTTACTTTAAAACAACAGATTCCATCCTGGTGTATCAGCTTGGCTTGATGCTCTCTGCATCACTAAAGCACAAACCAGGTATATAATGGGGACAAAATGAACCACATCTGCCTGCTCATGGGGCTGTACTTTTTCTAAGAGTTCACAGGACTGATTGTTATGGTCCATCTCCTGCTTACCTCTTTCTGACATCAATTTCTAATGCAGTTTTCAATATATATATGTAAACCTCTATCCCATTTTAGAGCTACCAGTTACAGACAGACATGTATAGCAGAAATCAGAGCAAATACAGCCTTTTCTTAGCCTTATGTCACCTTTATTTCAATTTTCCTCTACTAAAATCACTACCAGTAATCTGAACATGTGTGACATACTCTACAACTTTCTCAGACATGATGATAAAAGTTTTCAATTTTGGAAAAAGATCTTTCGTTGACCCAAAACAGAAGAACTTTACCTCATAGTGAAAAAACTACCTATAAAGCAACAGGCTGAACTGAACACAGGTATTTAATCAAACCACTCAAAGGAGAGTAACAAAATAATCTATCTAAAAGACAAGATTTATGAGTAATGACTGAAAGGCTGAAGTTTTTTAGCATTACTAAAATAAAACTGAGGTGAAAGCAGGCACAAGAGACTGTAATTCAATACAAGTCTAGCAAAGCAGTGGAATACAATGCCTAGGAAATCTGCAGAACCTCCATTGTTAGAGTTGCTTTTAAAAACACATTGAATTTATATTTATTAAGAAAAATGTATGCCTCTGTTGTACGTGCCCCAGGTGTTGACAAAATAAGCCCTGAACCTTTTGGCCTTCATGATCTGGTGATCTACACAGGAGAAACTGAATACCCAAGACATGTAGTGTGAAACAGCTTGGCCTGCTGCTTGTTGGTGTTGGTTTCATGTTGCATTGTCAGGCAAGAGCTGAAGCTGCCACAAAAGCAGTTTAACAGATACACCGGAATTTTGCCAAAAACTTTTTTTTTTTGGCTTACAGCTGAATCTCATTTTATCTATTTATTTTCCTTATTATATCCAGTAGTGCCTGAAGTCTAACAAAAAGAGCACACCCAGGACTACGCGGTAGTAGCTTCCAAGTTTCACATCCTGATGAAGATATCGGTTGAGAAAAAGGAGTAAATCCGCCAAATATAAGGGAATAAAGGCAAGGCTAAAAATGGTGTATTTGTTCTGCAAATTCAGTTTGTTTTGTTACTTTAATTTCTGGGGTGAGGGTACCAATAAGGATTATGAAAGGAGGAGACCAGTGAAATGGAATTTAAAAGGATGAGAAAATATGAAGAGGAGATCAATAAACAAGAAAGACAGGTGAGGTGAAAGCAAATACCAAGTACAGACTTTTAGTAAAAGCTGTTAAGAGAACAAGGGGAGGGAAGATGGGGAAGAGAGAGGAAAAAAGGCATGGCATATGCTTTTTATCCTTGCTTGAACTCCATTTTTTGCAGTTATCCTCCAGGCTTCAGTCTCTAGCTGTTTCCTGGTATTTTTTGATTAATAGTGAAATGAAGCAGTAATTGATCTTGTTGTCTCCCAAACACCTGTGTATATGACCCCTAACACACCTCTGCTTTTATTAAGCTTCCCTTACCCAGTACTGTGGTTTCTATTCCAATTAGCTTACACAACTACAAAAAACTGCAGAAGCTGCATTATTTACCACAGATGTAACAGAGAACACAGGAAGAAAACAAGAATCTATATTCTTCTGGAATTATTCTCATATTAGCTACAGGGTAGAGATAGTAACCTCTAAAAACTCATCTTGCAGAAAATACAGAGTGTAATTTCCTTCAGGTTCCAGTCTCCCCTCTAAAGCAGGCAGCTATCATGATACAGAGATACCTGTCCCAATTCTGCCATGTGTGAAATACTCACTCGTCTTGGTTATACTGAATTACACAATATTAAGGAGCTCTTAGAAATAGGCCCAGAAATAATACAAGACATTTAAAAACACCCTGGCGTTTAGGTAGAGCAATTTCTTCATTTAAACAGTGTTAAGAATGCCCTGATGAGAACATTTTGTCCTAATGCATTTTTTATTAACAGACTTCATCTCCTACAATCAGTTGAACAAATGACATGCTACTTTCACACCTTTTATTTCACACTAAGCTGCTGTACTTACTAGTTTTACTCTTCTTTTTGCTGGTCACAGATGTTTTGTGGCTTCTTTTCTGCTTTTTTGACGAGCTGCCTCCCCCCTGAGCATCTTTAAGTCTTTTTTGGCCTGTACAGACTATAATTGGGAAAAGGAAAAAAAAAAAAAAAAAGAAACCGAAATTAAATAAATGCTTGCACTCCTCCCACAAAACACTTCAAACATCAAGTTTGTAGACAACATGCAACTGTTCCTGCCTATGCTTAATGCAGCTCAGTTTTCTACTTATATTGACAAGAGGAGGTGAAAGACAATAGAAGGCAGATGAAGTTTCTTTGCACAGAGTGCACATGTATGATGATTACAAATTACTTTCCCATATGCATCACCAGAATTTCTCTTGAACCACATAGGTTTACTATTTTTTAAGACTGTAAATTAAATAAGAATAAATTTATTAAAAAAAGTTATCAAGACCAACTGGGACTAAAAAATGTTTTGAGAAGTTTGCTGTACTTGGAAGCTGTGAGAAAAAAAACCAAATCTGTAATCTGTGACCAGTAATTACACTGACTGAAGGTGTTTAAAAAAGTCTTACATAATATTAAAAGAAAAAAAAAAAAAAACCAGGAAAAGAAAGGCAAACAAAAAACAAGGGAAAAATTCTACTGGTATTTGTGACTACAGGGGGGAAAAAGTAGAAAAGGAACATGGAAGGATTCTAGTACACCTGCTAAAAGAGAGTATTTTCAAACATTGTTTCACAACCATGTGACTTAAAGATTAAAAATGACCCCTGGAATAAAACAATTTAAATTAAGGAGCCCAATTTTCTGAAACAGGTAACATGCTGACAAAATCCGAGAGGAAGTTAAAGCCTAACGCATGTAAAAATACTCTTTTACAATCGTATAAAACTTCTTTCAAGTGGCAATAAACTACTTTCATATAAAAAAACCCAAGCAACTTAAGTTCTAAACCTACACAGCTCTAATTAGCAAAGCAATACAGGTGTATTTATTGAGGGGTACACATTCACCTCTTCCAAACTCTCTCCTTTAAGGAAACACATTTTGTTGCATACTTTCAGAAGATCATTTCCAACAGAACGCTGAAGGTAACACACCTTTAAGGGCATTTTGAAAAAAAAAATAGCTAATTGTTAGCCAAAATCTACTGAGATTAAAAAACCCACTTCTGTCTCAGGATTGTAGACAAAATGTATTTTCTTCCATTGTGTTCATAATTTTTAGCCACTACAACACAGTGAAAGTAGCTGTACTTTTGATGAACTGCAAAACAGCCAGTCACTTTCAGAAAAAAGCTTTTGGATCTTGCTTTGCCAGCAGTTAAAAAGCAGGCAGCGGTACAGTGACATCATGTGCAGAAGTGTTTATTATCCCCCATTCTCTAGTGGTTTCAGGAAAGGAACTTCAATCTGAAAAATCACATACGAAAGTGAAACATAGCTGAAAAGGTCAATGCTTTTATCAGCTTGACTTGAATCTTATGAAGTTAATGTTCTAGAAAAATACAAATTAGAAATGACTGCCTAAGCACCTTAGCAGCAAGAGAGCTTTCTCCCCTAAAACAAATAACTTACAGAGAATCAAATTTTATGCAAGAAAAGCATCTCCTACTTCTAAGAAGGGTGCTGAAAATGCTTCCATCTTGCTACCGCAAATGCTCCTTACGGAAGCTATTACAGTTTGCTTTGGGCTTTTTTGCCATATCCAGTATAAACTTCATTCTTTCATCCTTTGTCCCGCAGTGAAACCACCACAATTTCTAATGAAAGGCCAATAAGCTTGCTGGCAGATTACATTTTATTCACTAGATGATTATGCCATTTCCACACATGTGAAATGGACAGCAGGCTATTACTTCCCGCAACAACTAACTTCCCTGCACCGTAACCAAAACAGAATGAAAACACATCAGCAATGTTAGAAATAACAGCTGGGTAGGTTGGAGACAGCTCTGTTTAACCTCTCCTTTACCTTTTTCAGCATGCTCTGGCTCTGGTTGATTACTGCTACTGGAGCTGACACTGGCATCAAAACCTGTTGGAGAAATATTTCCCTCAGACTGGAGGTCTTGCAGTTCCCCTGCCACACTGTCCACCTCTATTGTGCTATCTGTTTCACTTTTGATGCTTCGTATCTCTTCTTGATTTGGTGGCAGTGTCTCAGAGACAGTGACACTGGACTGATGTCTACTGGACTCTGTTACAGTTACAGAGGAAGGTGACTCAGGAGTTGTAGGAGGCGTATTTAGCACTGAATTGCTGCCGCTGCTTGGAAATTCAACTTTCTTCTCACCCACATCAGTCGGTTTCTCCTCAACAGGTTTAACATCCACACTTGCTGGCAAAGATTTTTCAAGTTCACAGTTAGCCAAAGAAATGCCTTCTTCTGCAAGAGTCTGAAGCTGCTCCTCTGCTGCAGCGTCCTCAGGAGCAGCGTGTGGAGGAGAAGCAGCAGCCTCAGTATCAGAGTCTGAGAACAGCTCCTTCAGCGTTTTCTTCGGCCACTGTCCTTGGATACTTGACCACACATCTTTTCGATCCTTTGCTCTCGTGTTCTGAAGTCTTTCATCAGAGTTATTTAGAAGCTTTATTCTTTTCTCTCCCACTTCAGAAAATCCGGAGTAGAAAGTACTTGTCCGTAAAGATTTCCTTTTCTCCTCTAGTCCATTGTACTTTTTCGTTGGAGTGATTTTCAGTTTAGATTTGTCTTCCTCATCTTCATCCGAGGAGCTGTTACTGCTGTTTTCTAAACTAAGAGAGTCTTTGTTTTTGGACTTCTCTTCCTTTCTGTTAGGTGACACGGTCTTTAAGGACTCCTCTGCGACACAGTGTCTTCGCTTACCACGCTTCACTTGTGGTTTTGCTGTTTTATCCACTGTCTCCTTCTTTCCATCCTTCCTCTTCTTTGTGGCTTCGTCTTCTCCATCAGAGTCACTATCTTCAGATAACTCTTCCATCTCTTTCCGCAATCTTTCGGGAGACTTGGATATAGACTTGGGCACTACTGCATCTGTAAGAGCTTTAATTTCTTCTGGGAGGGATGAACTGCTCTGTTCTTTTAGACGGAGTTCATTTTTATCTTGGCTTATGGCTTCGGGCTGAGATTCCTCTTTGCCATCAGCATGAGCATTTGGGGCACTTTGGTCATCTTCTTGCTCGCTATCATCAGAACTTTCAGAAGCTAATTAAAAATAAATCCAAACAAAACAAAAACAAAACAAGAAAAGTTTGTCTTGATTCTGATTACAAAGAATTATTTAAAAAAGAAAAAAACAACAAAAAGCAACTAAAGAAAACTGTACAGATATGAAGACATGCTACAGGGATCTCTAGCAGTCTCTCCCATAATTGGTACCTCCTGAGGAGTTAAAAAACTCATGGTATAATGGCTAGATTAGAAACTAGGAAGATTCTATGTTATACAGTACATCTCCAGGAATTTCTGAAGAGGTAGAGAAAGCATAAAGTGCATTAATCCATAAAATACAAACATCTGCACAATTACCCAAACCAGTATCTGAAAGATGCCCTTACGTATTTCTTATGGGTGACAAATACTACCATTATCTGCCTTTCTTCCAAAGCCCATAACACAGACATCATTTTCACTGGAAAATCCAGAGTCTAAAGGACAGAACAACAACACACACACTGGATACTCTCTAACAAACCAACCTGATGATCAGCCTGGGAAAAGGAAGTGAAAGCAATAAAGAAAGGCACTTAGGGAAACAAATGGACAAGAAGAATGTAGGACAACTGCAAGAAAATTCAGGGTCAGCAATAAAGAAACTGAGAGAAGAAAAAAGATTTACAATCCAGAAGGAATCAATAGCAATCTCATTCAGTGCAAAAAGATACGGATTCAAGGAGAAACACAGGAATAAGGGCATTTTGATATATATATGTATGTACATATATATATATGTATGTATATATATACCCATATATGTATGTAACTCCTTGATTTGTAAAGTTAATTACACATTAATTATCACACTAATAATAGTGTCATCGCTAATTCTTTTTTGTTTCTCATTTCTTAAGGAAATGAAGCATTACAGATTATGTTGATTGTTATTCTACCTACGGTTTTGGAGCCCAGTGGCCAGTGTCATCCAAGTTCAAATAAGCTGCAATGATTATTAAATTCACACAGCTTCCACAAAAGTTTTGTGGAACTACCTATACCATACATGGTTTTCTTCTCTAGAAGCATATTCTAAACTAAGAGTGAAGAGAAACAAGTAGGTATTAAAATGCTGCTGTAAATGTGTGGGCAGGGGAACACAGTGCTAGCAACAACAGACATGCAGATATGAATAATGGGTCCTATAGCTTAGGTAAAGCAAAAATTAAAAATTTAGAAATTAGATAGGAAGCAAAAATGCTTTGCTCTATATCAAACAAAAAAAAGGATGGCAACACAAAATGTAACTGACTGTTAACACACTGAATTCACAGAACTGCCAATACTGCTTTTGTCCAAGGGTTATTTCTGAAGATGATGTTATAATTAGCCAGACAGACTCAAGCATTTAGTTGCATCAGTTATTCTACGTTGTCATTTACTCCTGTTTAAAGGCTATTTACAGAATTAGAAAAAGCTTTTAATTACAATACCTTGTAACCCATTAATGATAGAAGTAATTTCTATTGATTTAACTGGAGCTTGTTCAGTATTTTTGGCTTCAGTGCTGTCAAGTTTGGACCCAGTCTCTGGTGATGTGCTGGTGTGAAAGGGCGGTTTTGACAAACGTCGCAATTTACAAGGTTTAGGAGAATACTTCTCTTCCTTCTCTCTGTCAGTTTTATTCTATGGGGAAAAAAAAAATTACAAAAACTCTTCTCATTGGAGCACACATCTTATCTTGGATTACAACTGAACAATGCTTACAGTTATCTTAAACATTCAACCTGTAGAGGAAAGCTCTCCTCTTTGTTTAAAGGACTACAGACACCTTTCTACTGAAGACAGGGACTTTGTCAACACTATAACAAATGGCAAAACAAACACAACCAGTGCTTGAGGAGAAATGGCACTGCAGGATGCCAGGCTCAGCAGAAGGAAAAGCTTCCTTGCAGCCCACTGTCCAAGAAATGTCATCATCTAAGCCTAAATATCAGTTGTGGAAGAATCAATTTTGAAAGAAATCTTGGCAATAAAATTATAGAGTCCTATGCACGTGGACTGGTCCATAGGTTTGCTCTGCAGAATCAGAGAGCTCTCAAATTTCATCCCCCTCAAGCTGGCTCCCAACACTGACAATAATCTATATCCTTCTCATTTGTTTTCTGTAAATGACTACATACATTTAATTAAAAATTCAGGAAAGAAGGAAAGAGAAGATTCCCCTCCTCACCTCAAGGAGAAAAAAGCCATGATGAAAAGAGTATCCCAGTTTAAAAAGCTACCAAGTTGCTTTTCCTGATAAGCATTTGTAGGCCAATAAAAAGGTCAGGAAGGGAGGCAGGGATTACTTAACTATGTATCAAATCAATGCAGGGACAACAAGAGAGAAAAGGGAGACAATCTACCTTTATTTTCTTTCGATGCTTAATTTTTGGTACATTTTTATCAGCTGGTCTCACTATCTTGTCTGCCTTTATCCATTCATCGTACCTAAACAGAAAAAGAAATCGTACACATTCATCGTTTTAAGCAAATAATCACATCACAATAGAAATTTAAGTGAGGACAAAGAGAATTAGTAGCCATATAAAAACAGAATTGGAATTTGAATCAAGTAATTTGTGGAATTCTCAAGTCTGTGAAGTTCCAGCTAAGGTTCAGTTGATTAATGTCTTTTTACACTGAGGGGTAAATGCAAAACCTATTTTCCAGTCTGCACAGAACATCAGAAATCCATTTATGCAGGTAAAACAAACTATCTGAATGAGAAATCTGTACAGACCTCTAAAAGGTATACTTCCTATTTATATACTGTAAAACCTTTAAACAACAATAAAATAAAATAACAATCAAATAAATCCTTTTAACTACATAAAATGTGACCAGTTAATAAAAATAAACTCTTTTGATCCCGAGTGACTGCAGAGAGTTATCTGGAGTGAGTAACCCTTCAGAGTCACCAACTTTGAAGCACTGACTTCACAGGGACATTTTTCAGTTTCTTTTCTGTTAAAGGTTTCAATTTGGTATCAGAGTGATACAAAAACATACTAAATAGCACCAAGATATTAACAACAGGCATCTTGTTATTCAAGACTGGACCTGTTAAGTACAAATCCAAGACCAAAGAAGTACATTCTTAGTAAAAATATACTGTAACAACAGTACTGTGCTTGCCGGATTGTGTATTTCTGAAAAACTCAAGAATCATTTAAATCAATGTTTTTTCCTCCCAATAAGAATCACCTGCTTTACTACTTATCAACTGTAAATTCAAAAACCATATGCATAAGAAACAGTTCTATTAAAAATTAGTTGGTATTAACTTTGACTTGAATGTACATACAAATAAATTCTGATCCTCCTAGGTAAACATAAAAATAGAGGGGAAAAAAACAGCTTAGAAAAACCAAAAACCCAAACCCCACTCTCCAAAAAAATTCGTACAAGATAAAGTTGAGCACAATCACTATGCTGGCTTTCCAGCTGGGCTTACTTGATCATCATTTTGATATATGCTGTGACTACTGACACAGTCCTAATTCAGCTTCTTTGCAACCACTGTCAATTATATCCACAATATTGACATAAATTAAAAATATTTAGGGAAAAACATGCAAGTTTCCAACTTGCTTTCCTACATGTTATAAGTTATGATCTATACAAGGGATTTCAGAAGCTAAATACTGTATTCTACTAACTTAAATTTCACATAATAATACAAAGAAAAATGAAATAGCAGCAGTCTGAAAAATAGCTTTCCAAAACAATTTGGTTTGTTTTTTCACCTCCATGTGACAATAAAAATCACAAAATCGCACAGCAGACCATGCAGACTACAATATACCAAGACTGCCTACACTGCTGCAGACACCACTGTCATTGTACTATTACACTGTCACTACCTGGTGAAATACCAGTAAACAGGTTCAAAACTGAAATACAATTCTGCAGAGTACTTGCTCATATGGAAAAATCCCATATTCTGTGAGACTGTGGGAAACCCTATTTGGAGCAATCTTTTTTCAAGACAAAGACAGGTTTTGCACAAGGAATACCATGAAGTGCCTGCCAAATGGACCTTGTGATCCAGAGAAATGCAGGAGTATTTTATCAGATCTAAATACACGCAGGAAAACAACACTAGGACCTGACAAACACATGGTGAAAAGTGAGGGCTCTGACAGTGTCCTTCCTGCCTCAACCACATTGCTGAAATACCAAATTTGTATTCACTCATTCTTATGCATCTCCAATAAGAAATTAATCTTCCTCCTATGCAAAGTCTGTGCACAGCCCACGCTGTCTGAGATTCATGGCAACTGCAGTGCCTGTTGGGGCAAGAGCTGATAGACATGGGGGCACACTGAACCAAAGGAGAGAAGTGCAGAATCTGAAGAGAATACCTGTCCATACCACAGAGTCCTAAACATCATGTATTAGAAACAGTGGTCATGCAAGCTCTCATCTCAAAGAGCACAAATTGGAACACGAATGTGTGACAGTCACAGTTGCTGGCCAGAGCATGTTCTGCTTTAATCCCGACTGCACTCAAACCAGCAGGCAGACCCAGCGAGGGGGCCACAGAAATCTCCCACCTTCTGCAGAGCATCAGCTGCCCACACTTCACACCTTTGCATCACACAGCTCTCCTTTCATTACTCACACGTCAGATGCATACGGTTTGCCTGAACCTGGGACAACTGGACCCCGGGCTGAAACAGATCCTGCAAAAATGATACATTCCAAGCCACAGCTGACAACCTGACCTTAAATTACATTCTCCTCCACTGCAAGACAGAGAAGCACCCTGAAAGCTGCATCTAAAATGGGGTGTGTGACTCAGACTAGAGCCTCTTTCTAGAACTGCACCTGCTAACACATGAACATTACTTCATCACTAATCTTACTTTGGACAGTCTGTTCACAAAACAAAATTAACCCAAAAATATTAATAAAAAAAATTTCAGCTCTCATTACAAGAAGCATGTACTTTCAGAGGACCTGGGTGTTTTACTGCAGTGCTGTCTTTCACATGTACTAGCTTCACCACCCTAAAGTGAGCAGATGAGAGCAGAGAGGAAGGAGATAATATGGGGAGCTGCTCCTAAAATCCTCCTAAAAGAGGTTACACAGATTTCTTTGAAAATCAGGATGGGGGATTTAATAAGGAATTATTACTTATTTTTTTTAAATCAGGTTTCATATGAAAACCTGGAATGCTTTCATAAAGAAAATCCCCTTGCCTTACCAAAATGAAGACAAAGAAGAGCACCTTGCATCAGAGTATGTACTGATACAATTACATTCATATGCACTACATGCAAGATAAAACGCACCACAACATACTCTAAGAGACTGCACAGTCGATCTTCCACGAAAGTACTAGAGAAGAAACAAGGAAAAAGCATACTTGTCCAGGCTAGATTTATACTAGCAAAGGTACCCTTTTCTCAGAAGGACAAGTGACCTCAAGGAGCTAGCAAGCCTTGGCAAATTCACTGAAAAGGTCCAGTATACTATCTGTAGCTGCTAAAAAGGGAGAATTAATTTTTTTTCTTTTTGCTGTAATCAAAGAAAGGAGAAAAACTAGTCTGATACTCAAATACTGGAATATTAGATGGGGATTCTAGTTTGCCTAATTTCTTTTCTGTTTTTTTTTTTTAAATAATCCTTCCCCTGCCCCCCATGACATACATTAGTCTCCAGGACCCGAAATTTTGCTACATCATTAATTTCAGTGGTTGACTGTGAAGTACAAAATTTGTGTATGAAGTAATGTTTCAACAAACTTAGACAGAAATTAGCACTTTCACATGCAGATTTCTGAAGCAAAGGAGCATTGAAAATAGTAAGTCTTAGCTTTAAATATTGGAAACATTCAAGAATAACATGTCTTGTGATGTACCATAATGACACACAGTTTCAACCATCTAAATGCTTTTTAAATATGCACCCTCTAATTACTGAGAAAACACTGCAGAAGGAAGTCACCTCAAACACTTACACAACGAACTTTTCCTTGCACTGCCAGCTTAAGATTAAAATTACAACAGAAGGAACTGGCACCATAGGCCCTAAAGAGGTTGTAGTCACATACAAAGCACACGTAATTCAGAACATCACTGGTCTGTCAGAAGTACTGTTTCTCTGTATTGCTCTGCTTTTTCTGGTTAACACGTGGTTACATAAGCAGGTCCCTCTAAAAGGGTAGAGATCTCTACCATTCCCTTTGACTACAAGTCAGGCTCCACTGAACACTACCATTCAGAGACCTCTATCAGAGACACACATCACCTATATCTCAGGAGCTAACAACAATTTAGCATAATACTGTACAGCTTCTGCACTTTGTATTTACTCTTTAAAACAAAAAAAAAAGTTCCACAGTTCTTAATGTCACTGTTCCAGAGCATTTAAAAAAAACCCAACTAATGAAGATGAGTATCAAGTTTACCCAACTTCATTCTAAGTACCCTAAAGAATGTAAGCATGCCCACACAAACAGTTATTCTGAATTCCAGACTGATACCGAAATTAACTTGCGTAAGAATCATTAGTAGTTATTTAGGATTTCTGCTCAAACTCATCAGTTTAAAGAACAGCCCATTAAATGGCATACTTGACCAAAAGGGGAAACAGGAAAGTCAATTTTAAGGAGCAGAAGAATGACAGAATTAAAAAAACCCTGGATGATTAGCAAATTCTAGTTCAGTACATCTCCTGTACTGTACATACAGTACTTGTGCCCGTTAAGTAATCTACAATGAATCAGGAGAGGAGGAATTGCTTCCTACTCAACTGAGGCAGTTGCTTTTCCAGCTTGTCACTGACTGAAAGCCAAATCAAGCTATTACAGCCCACAAGACTAGTCTTCACAATACTAAACTGTCAAAGTGTTTAGATGCTGGCTAAAGCTGAGGCTTACACACTCTTTCTGTCAAATCCATAAACTTAAGTAATTTTACATGTATGAAAAAAATTAGCCACATTTAGCAGAGTCCATGCACAGTCCCACAACTAAATCTCAATCACTGATGTACTTTTCAGTGAAGAATCCTACTACTCCCCCAAACCTTTCAGAAGGCTCTTTTGAAACGCCAGGTAAAAATATAAACTCAAGTCCTGCTGCCAGAAAAACCAAACAATCAACACTCTTTACTTCTCAAATGAGTTCAAGTTAACTAAAAATGCTTTTATTATCAAACATATCCTAGTCACAGAAATAATGCCTCTGACATCAATTTGCAGATTTGCTTAAAAGGCAAAGTTAAAAATTTAGAATCTTGATTTCTCCTTTAAGAACTGGGGTGCTGGGATCTCCAAGGTGAAGAAGACTCATTTTTGACTTCTCATTTCTTCAGATTTGAAGGAGTACTGCTTAAATAAAAATCTGATCATCTCACCTCACAGCATGGATAACAGCATGATATTTTCTCCATAAGAAAAATAACTTCTATGCTTACACGTGAATTCCAGAACAAGAATTTAAAAGCGAGAAACCTCTTGGAATGGTACACACAGTAGTCTTCAGTGAGTAGGATGACAATTTCAGCAAATTGCACTCCAAGGGAGTCCTCCTCAATAAGAACTGGACCAAAACGCAAGTCACACCCCAGCTCCCACCTTGAGCAGGCTGCATCTCCCTTCATATCTTGCCTTCACAGCCCACTATGCTTACAGATGTTGCCTGAAGATAGTTTATGTCAGATCCTATTCCTGTAGATCAATGCAGATCAAAATTCTACAGAAGACTGGTACCAAAACTGGCAAGAGTGAGATTCCTCCTTGGCAGTAGGTCAGGTGCACCTGGAAATCACCAGGCTGTGATGCAAAGAGGTGAATTCAAGGCAGCAAGAGAAGCACTGCACTTCTCTGTTACCTTTGCTAGCAGATCTTGCTAGAACTGAATAATTATATTTGTCCTGCCCTCTTGGTCAGAGGCAGGATGCTCAGATGACAGATGAAGGTTATGAGAACCTCAGCTTTCCCAGAAAAAGAGAAATAAGAAAAAAGTACCTCAGACTTGCGGGGTTTTTTTACAGACAGTTATAAAGTTTAAAAGGTAGTAGTTAAGGACAATGAGCAGTTATGTGGAAACTGAAGAAAGGAGCAGACATGCTCATAAGCTGCTCAAAAATTTTAGTTTTCTCTACTGTTTGCAAACTTGCTTCAAGTTTTACATGGCAAAAAAGAGGTCTGAAATAGCAACAGAAATACTTCAACTTATTTCTATTAATGCTAGACAATGACAGTAAAAACATATGCTCCTCCTTATATAAAAGAAAGCATAAGAAGCCACCAGGCTAAGAAGAGTCTGGCTGGGAAGTTTAGGGCAGCCTCAGGGAGAGGTGGGGTAGGGAGGATAGATATCAGATCAGATGAAATGCAGTTATCTGCTGTGCACTTATTTGCCACTAAGAATCTTGTTGTTTTCCAGTTAAATACCCTATTGCTGATGTACTCTGTGCTTCACTGACAAGAGTGAGCCCAGCCTCAGCTAAATGCACTACTCAAACACTGAATCAGAGAAAATCGGCTTAAGAGAGCCAGAGGAGGAACCTGAGAAGAGTGACGTGTCACTTGCATGGGAAGATCTAAAAGTAAGATGGGGAATAAATGGAGCCTTCTTTGAACAAGTCATTTTAAGATGATTTTCAAGGTAACTAAAGCCCTGCATTTATATAGTGTTAAAAATCTAAGTTTCATACAGTACAATGACCTTCACAGAACACCAATATGAAAAGTTTAGGACTCCAGATGTCTATTAATTTAGTTTTTAAAATTCATAAGTGTATTTGAGAAGTAATTCAAGAAGTAATCACTAACTAAAACTCAAGTTACCTCACGTTCCATCCACAGTAGTGCACCAAGTAAAGGACTTCTCCACCTTCGATGTCAGAATCTTTAATACTAGCTTCATACATTTTTTGATTTTTCCCTCTTCCATACCGCACTTGGACTTTCATGCCTGGTGGATAGCATTCAAACTCTTCTTCCTCATTGTTATTGTTGTCTTCTTCCTCCTCCTCCTCTTCCTCCTCCTCTGCTTCTTCTTCATCTTCATCTTCTTCCTTATTCGTGTCATCTCTTGAAAGGTTTAAAAAATTGTAGAGTTAATATGAGATACTTCATAAGCTTTTCAGTTCCAAACCACATATATTGATAAATATTGTGGATGCATTAGAGAGTGGGACACAGGAGGCTCCAAATATGTGAAACTGTACTACAGCTGAGTAATATCAGCAAAATAGGATATAGCAACACACACAAAATCCACTGACTGTAAGATGCAAAAGTGACTAAGAGAAAAAAAAAAATTCCATCAAAATCTGTATGAGTAGAAGTTGTTCAAACTCATCTTTATATTCTTGCATGCAGTCTCTTTGTTTAAATATAATTTTCTCACTTAAAATTAATTCTTTTCAATATAGAGAAAATTTCTTAAATTCCATTTTTTAACCTGTAAGTTTTACAAATGCTTCTTGAAACTTGCTTTTCAAAAAAATCCTTGCTTTATTACAATACATAAACTCTATCTCAACAGCTTGAAATTATTGCAACCACAACCAGATTTTGGACAAAAAAACCCCCAACACCTTACGTGACTGTATTAGTAAATTAAACAATCTGTGCTGATTTATGACCTTGTCACTCCTTGCCAATTATTCCAAAAGTATTCTAAATATGTCAAAATTGCATTTAATTACTATATAAATACACAAGCAGGTGTACACTGCTTTCAGAAGTAAGCTAATTTTGTACACATCTTTAGATATTTTGAACTAAAATTTTCAGAAGCAGTAAGAACCCACAAATCTTGCTAGTTTCAGTCAATGGTAGCTACAGGCTGCTCTGTTATCTGAAAATTATCTGCAATCAGCTTAAAGAGGCAGACTACATTATGAAAGTTAATGGGGGAAAATAACTTCTAATCTTAATTAGACTTATAAAGGAGTGTTATTGGGCCTCATACCATTCTAATCACACACTCTGTGCAAGACAACAGATTTAGTTGCTGACTAAATTCACAACTGCAGACCACCAATAATCAGAAAGCCTGATACATGGAACAGGTATGTTTGGAGGTCTGGATAAGAGAAGGTAAGTACTGCTCCAAGTCTGACTCACACCAGTATTTCAGTTAAGCTCACAAAGAGAGAAGTCTGTATTAATAATCTAAACCTGTCCACAACATTTTCAGTAGAAAATACTCAGATAAGCCAAGCTGCTTTCTCTCTGTGAAAGGAAGCCTCTTTGCAGAAATAAAACTGCAGTATTACTATCTAATTAGCTGGCAAAAGGTAATTCAGAACAATATGCTAAATTCAACTGTAGTATAACCGCACTGATTTAATAAAATTACTTCAGAAATGAATGCTGTCACATATATATATGCACAGACACACTAAGTAAACAAATACATATATATATATATATACACACATGTGCATACACAATGAGACAAAGGCTAAAAATTCCATCTCTGTCTGTTAAGTACACCAAGTCACAGAAGACATATCTATTCAGGTATATATATATGGCATGGACCATACAGTTTAATTCTAGAAGGCCAAGATTTTAATTTTCTTTTTTATGTATATCTGTGTATGCATGTATATGTAAAAATATATACACACACACAAAGTCTTGGCCTTCCAGGAGATATATAGACAGATAGATAAATACAGAACTATATACTTTCAGTGAACTACTTTGCTAGTGAAGTTAAAACCACCAGAGTTAAAAATGCAACATGAATAAACAAGCTTTGAAGGCTCACTTACGGCAAAATTTACTTCCCAAGGAAATCAGGGAAAAAAGTGCCCAAAGATTCAGATGAAAAATTCCTGAACAGAATTCCACAGCTAACAACAAAAAGCACCAACTAGTAATTTAAATGATTTTAAGTTATACTCTCTGCTGCACTAAATAAAAACTCCTAGCCAAAACCTCCTAGCTAGTTCAACAGGTATTACCAAACAAAAAAAATTGGGATCAGTAGCAGAGCCACCACTGCTCCAAGAACAAGATGAGGCTGTGATTTTCTATTACTAAGTACACTTCAAAACTGCAGTGAACCAAACTTTGCCTTTTTTTTTTCCTCTCTCCAAGACCTAAGGGCACAATCCTCCAATGCTGTCTGCAAAGTAAAGTATGCCTATGCTGGAGATTCAGGATTTTCCAGACACTAGCAATTATGGTGCCAGTGGCTCTTTGAAAGCTGAACAAATTTGGAGTCTCTCTCATTTTCATCACCCTATGGCTTTCCTGGTGTCCCAACATACCCTACAAAGACTCCGTGAAAATACCAAAGTTGGTACCTTCTGGAAGAGATGTGTGAAACCGTCATTGTGAAGTTGAGTAACTTGGATGGTCAAGGAGATGTGAACAGCAGGCTGAACACAGGTGGAGGGCATGTCAGGAAGCAAAAGCAAAATGGGAGCAGAGATGGCTGCAACTAAAAAGTGTCCTAAGGAGTGTCTTGGTTAGCAATCATAAGCTTGAGATTTTAGGAAACCAAACAGAAGTGAAGAACGTTCATCATTTTGGAGCAGAAAAAAACCAACACACTCATAGCTCCTGGAACAAAAAACCAACCAAGCCAAAAAAACAACAACAAAACCCCAACGCAAAACCTGAGAACACATACCAACAGTTGCAAGGAAGATATTGTCTTATAATGCCATAAATTGTTAAAATCTGGCAGTGAAGACAAAGGAGAAGCAATGACTGCCACAAAACTGAGGTTTCTAAGAGGAAATTGTGATTGTAGGCATCCAGTATGCACAGTCATAAATTCATTAGTCCATGTATGTATTCATAAGATCATTGGATTTTCTTGATTGATGTTTAGTCAAAATCCCATCTCGGGGAAGGGCATGGGGAAAAGGTAAAAAAAAAAGAAAAAGAAAAAAACCTCTTGGCAGCAGACAGTAATTGTCAACTTAAAACGACTATCAAGCAGTATCTACCACAGAGCTGCAACAATTTGAACAACCCAAGCAGCAGCTGATGAAACAAGGCAGCAGCAGATGTGTATACACAGTGTACAGGAGACACAACAATACAAGTTCTCTGCTCCCAAATCCAAAGTATTACCAGAAAGCTTATCAGGACTCAGAAGCATTTCAAATTACAACCACAGACTAAAAAGAATACCCCCACCCCATCTCACAAAGATTGGGAACATAAACCTTCAGAAGCAAGAAATGAATGAATTAAAATGCAAAACTGTTCATCAATAAAGTAAAACCATTAAAATGTTTAGACCATACAGATATTGCTTATCATTAGTTTCAAAGGACAATGCAAAATCCTCAAAAGGCTAAAACCACAAACACAACAGGTCATTCTCAGTCAATATAAAGATTTAACACCAACAAGCCCATAATTAAGTGTATTAACAACGAGATGTAGTTAATAAATGAAACACTGCTGCTCTTACACCACTCTAGAAAATGCAGCATCCAAATCTCTTTCAACCCACATTCTCTGGCACTAAACGCAAGCTGTAACAAAGCCCAGGTGAAACCTATGAGACAGAGTGTGATTTGGAGCATTATATCTGCCTCCTAATATTCCTGTTTTGCAGCAAACCTAACCCTCCTCCAGTACACTTCCCCCAATGTACCAAACTGGTACACACAGCAGGTGAGATGGCGCATGCAAGATTATTTTTTCAGGGGTTATTCTAAAATTTGAGGAAGCAAGATTATTTCAATTATTGGCTCAATTAAGTCATTACAGTTAATTGAATCAGTAGCAGAAATAAACTTTAGTATAATTGACACTTCAAGTTTAGGAATTAGCTTCTATTTTTGTTTCCTGCTTATTTTTTTCCATTTTCTCATCCTAGAGCATAATTTAACCTCTACTTCACATAGCACAGAGCTGAAAGATGTTCACTCTCTCTTCACATTGTCAATCCCAGATGTATTAAGGTGACCTTAAGTTTTAAGGCAGAGAGCTCATTAAGACCTTTACTCATGCCATGACAATGAAATCTCATCTTTAATTACACAAAATAACACCTCCCCAAAAATCACCAGTATTTGTCTTCCCTCTTGTCCTGGTTTTGGCTGGGATAGAGTTTGTTTCTCCTTGGTAGCACAGTACTCTATTTTGGATGCCCCAGGGTGGGAGGAAAGTGAGCCAGTGGTTGCATGGTACACAACTGCCAGCTGGGTTAAACCACAGCACCTCTGAAGCTACAAAGAAAATCTGAAAATAAAAGCTCCACGGACTTCTGCTTGCACACAGAAAGTTGGGATAAATGCAGTTAGGGTCCCTTGTCCCAAGGGAAGGGGAAGGCACTACTTTGATCTGAGTCACACCTGAGTGTAGTACAGTACACTTCAATCATGCAAGCACATAGTCTGTAATGAGTGTTTTCCTCTGCTGCCACAGACAGGTGAGGGGACCTCATATTATTGCTTCTCATCATTCAGCCACATGTGTTGAAACACTCCTCAAAAGGATAAAGGGTGGTTCCCAAGTCTGAATGAAGAGTACAGCCCTTTCTATTTTTACAGCACTGGGTCACATTCACCTCAGAAGCATCCAGTATCTGATGAATGTTTAAAGACTCTCCCACACATGTAAGCCTCAGTGACAGCCACCATGGTTAATAAATAAGTGACCACTTGCTATGTAAAATATGATGGCAGAATCACTATTCCCAAATCAGACATCTCCCTTCCATTCAATACAAAGAGCCAGTACATTCACACTGCCACTCTATGCTTTATTATTGTGTCATTTGCAGCTCATTACTGTATCAAAAGCAATTGTTACATGTATGTAGGTATCACTCTGTATTCTACATTAAGAAAAAAATCAATTAGACTGTTTCTGAAAACATGACTACACAAGAACTTCTTTCCTCATATAAAGACAGCTGAAATACATAAACAGAACATACATCACAAATAAGAGCATTGAAATATATTCCTCTAAATGAAACTACTAAGTATGGTTCTTATAAGCATTTTTCTTCTGCATACACACCAACAATCTAAGATTCTGAGCATGTTTACACTACACAAACATTGAACATGACATGTTGTTCTCCATTTTCCCAAGCTAATCAATTCCACATAAACTTGAATCAAACTGGAGAAAGCTATCTCAATATATAGCTCTCAACTCTTCAGAAGCTAAGAGATATGCCTTTTATAGCAAATATTCTACATTCCAAAAGAGTCTAACCTTCTTGCTACCATTTCAGATTCACCACCACAATGATGTGTCATTTCAACAGATAAGGAAGTGAAGAAAACATTGCCTCTAACAATGTCTTTTTCCTGTATGTGAAACGGAGCTTCTGACTATTATATAAGCCCATTGTGAACTGCTTTCAGAAAATCCCTAACAGGTGTTAACAGAAAATTTAACTCTTGTACAAAAGGTTTCAGCAGAAGCACAGGCACAGCAGGTAGTCCTCTTACCCCACAGGGGCAATGAACCGTAGTAAGATCCTTCACATGAAACAATGCTCATCTGCACTTAGTTTTCAATTACTGCTTTTATTAATCCTAATTCCCTCCTACTGCTTACAGAAGGGGTAATGTTACTACTGCATGAAAGATGAACGTAACAGCTTAAGATTAAGATTTTTCCCTTGCTCATGAATGAATGGCTGATAGTCTTGAACAGAATTAAACCAAAGACTAAATGTTTAGCATTTTCACCTTGTGATATTGTCAAAATATGACTACCAGCTGCCAGAAAACCACACCATGAAGACCTAAACCATCAGTATCAGACAACCAGAAGTGTTTAGGTTTCTAAAGCATTCCTTAAGGACATTTGTTCATGCATTCCTTGGAGAAAATAAGAAAAATTAGACCATTTTCAAGAACAAGGAACAAATAAATTCAAGAAGTTTCCTAAGGGCCAAAGAAGGACTTGTAAAATGACAGTCTGATGAGGAAGAACAAGGTAACATCCAGAGATGGCAGCCCTTCCTGGTGTTAAGGCAGCACCTCAGCCACAAGAAAGAAAATATAAGAACATAACCTCTTGCAATATCTATGTACTGCAACTGGGATTCTTAAAAGAATTTTGCCCGGGCACTTCAAAAATCCAAATACTACCCATATATAAGTCCACTGCCAATTTTTGTTGAGAAGCAAAAATTACTCAGAATCTCAGCATTTAACTTTTCATTTCAGTATGAAGTTCTTGACAGTGGTCTGTCCCAGGTGCCTCAGAGCAAAGTGTTAAAACCAAAATAAAACACAAAACCAAGAAAAAAAACTCTCAACAGAAACTCCAAAACCAACACAGAAAACTGCAGTTGAATTAGCTAGGTGGGGAAAAAAAATCTTACTAATATTGGTTATACAGCAATTAACCTACACTTCAGTTTCCAAACTGCACCTAATATGACATTTTTAAAAATTAACCTTTTATTTTATTAGCCTGTACTAAAAAACCCACACCTTCTAAAAGCTCCACTAGGCTTCTGGCTTCAATCTCTTTGGAACATATTCAATTGTCTACATTGTGTAGAAAAACACCTCCATTCCCAATTTGTTGACTTTGACTCAAGTGTTCAACAAGTTAACACAGTTAATATTATAGGATGCTACAAAGGAAACAGCACACCAACTATGCAATGCTACATCTGAAGATCGTGACTTCCACAACATGAAGTTTGTAGGAACTTCTGAAGAAGGAGGATTTTGAACTTTCTTGTTTATTCATTGGCCAAGCCTAACTACTTTTTTGATGTTATGGAAAAGGATGATTTACAAAGTCAGTTTTGTAAAGGACCCCCTGGGACAGACACATGGAATGTAACACATTACTGGCTTTTTTTTTTAAACTTGTTTTAATGACCACAAGTTGTACAATCTGTATCTAGCACAAATATCTTCCACTAGCCACAAGAAAAAAAAAACAAAGCAAAAAGCGAACAAGAAAAGCATGTATAGAATAAAGGGCAAGGTGCCCTTTGAATCTCTACTCTCAATGTTCACAGATACACAAGCAGGCAAGAAACTGGCACTTTGGGGAAGAAATGAAGAGAAAGTTAAGCCTTTCTTCCTCTTCATCATATTGTTAAAGTCTGTGTAGATGGGACCATACAATTCAAGTGGCAGCAATCTTAAAGGTTTGAGACACATGGGATTGCACAGAGAAACAAAATCTGTAGAAAATAAACAACCCTGGCTTGCAGGAGTATTTCCTGACATCTGGAAGCTGGGAGTTACATCCAGTCCTCCCATAAGAAAGTCAGCAAGAAGAAACCCAGAAGTTTTTCTATCCTCATGGTTCCGTGTGTCTATAGACAAATAAGCTACATGAAGATGTCCAAAGTCCTACAGATATAAATGCAAATAGAAAACTCTACAAGTTTGCCTAATATAATATTAGTTTTAATTTGTTTAGCTATTTTGTTAGGACTGTGAAGGACAAATGGTCCATAACTTTAAGAAAGTTCCGGGAAGACATTTTAAATACACCAAAAACCAAAATTTCAGTCTGAATTTCAAACTGATCCATTTTGATTACATTTCAGGTATTGGTGTGTGTGATTAGTTTTCTACCTAAAAAATGCCTATTTTCATCTTGCATTTCAGTTCAACAAAGAACTCCAACCACAGCATTTCCACCTTTGTGTAAGTTCTGCCACTTCTAATCCATGAAGTTGGGTATAGGAAAGCACAACATCTAATACAATGCCCCATAAATTTCCTTTAAGCCTTTATGGTATAAATGCTAAAAACATTGTTCAGCATTTAGGATGACAGTGACATTTTTAAAAGCTCTTTAAAGCTGATACAAGTGCATTTTGTACACCCAATCAATCTGACAGAGTAGAAGGGAAAAGTAATCATGCTAACAGTGCTACTACAGTAACACTGCTTACAAATACTTACAATTAACTGCTATAAGCATTCCATTTTTGTAATTTAAATTATTCCTTCAAACACAGCATACCTCCCAGCAATGACCACATCACCACCTACACCTCTTTTTAGAGTTATACTTTCTATTCTAAGCAACTTGTTACAATCTTCCATGAGTCATAATAGCAAAATACTAGTTGGAAGAGTTTTCCATAGGGATGAGTAAGAAGGAGCAGAGGGAAAAGAATTCACTCAGCTGCTATCAGGTGAATTGGGAAAACTTAAAAGGAAATAAGAATTCTCTACAGATTTTTGTTGTTTTCACGAATAAAAAACTAGGAATGCTCGTAACATTTTTTGATGTCATAAATAATACAAATTGACATGAATTGGGATTTAAAAACACCCCAACTTAAAAAAAGTAAAAATAAAGGATTACTGAAAAGCAAATGCAGCTTCTAACTTTTCATGTACCATTTACTTCTGCAGCATGGTAAGCATGAAGCCACCATACTTTTCAGGTATATAAATAAAGTAACATCACAAACATACATACATACAAATACACAATTTCAGGAACTTTAAAAACTGCTATTCTCTAAGCACTGCAAAGTTTTCCATCTATTTAGTACTTAATTTTGAAAGTAACATTGTAAAATCAGTCTTTAATAATTCTGAAAATCTTGCAAACCTGTTAAAGCACAACTCATCTAGTTCCCATTAAAAATAGCAAATGCAACGAAGTCCAGCAACTAGTATTTTAAAAAAGAAAAGTTTACATAGGATACAAACAAAATCACATCCATGAAGAAAAGGCTCTTTAACTGAATTCAGGTAAACCTGGTTTTTCTGTATTCAGCATTTCTGAATTACAGAAATTGCCAACAAAATCTCACTGAAAATATTCAGGAGGACAAAAACGTTTTACAAAAGGATCATTCCAGAATCCACCAAAAAAATCAAAATCCAAAATAAAATAAAATAACTACTACCAATGAATCAGAAATCAATTTACTAAATCACGACCTTCTGGCCACAACTTTTAATGGGCCAGAAAAAGCATTAAGAGCTAATGATATTTAGATAGAAGATCAAGACAGCTGATCTACTAAACAACAAAATTGCTGGAATGAACAAGGGAATTACTGGTCAGGCAACAGATAGTAATAACTACAAAAAAAACCCAACAAAACCCAACACATCCCTGATATACAGATTGCTGTGAAAGTGTAAGGAGCTGTCATTGTCTGCTTTCCCTCTTGTAATAGCTTCTCCCTTCAGCATCTGTTATTGGGTTTTATTGAAGACAAACACTGTATTAAAAGAGATCTATCTGACCTCTAAGGGGAATTTTTGTGTTCTTAATGCTAGAAATTATCCTGTATGAGGGTTTGAATTGCAAGAATACAAATTGTTAACACACTGGGGGATTAATGAGGACTATATTCTGGTTGTATTTTTTTTGTGTAGCTGCTGAAAAACACTTGTGAGATTTTCCTGCATTGAAACAGGAAAACCTGCCCATTCCATGAACCAAATGATTCACACACGCTCACTAATGAGATGGCCCTAAGCATCCCTATTATTTTCATCTCCTACTTTCAAAACACCTGGCTGAAGGTCTGCACAAGAGACTCCTGCCAGTATCAGGCCTATTCAACAGCAAGGCTGTTAACTGAGCAATGCAAGGTACTTCCATCTTTTCCCATGTTACACACCACTGTCCAAAAGCAACACCTGGAAACCACAAGTTGCCATATACTTGAACCAAAATGAAGTATAAAAATACTCCTGGCAAGGACTGCAATATTTTTGTATGAAATCAAATAATCATCTATGCTTTTGTATATTCTCTTCTCACTCAGCCTACATTTAGGCCTGGAACCTGTAAAATTTAAGCTTTTCTTTTAAAAATAGATCTATGAACTTCAGTGGCCTAACCACGACAAAGTTATAAACACATCGGTCTCTGGAAGATACGAGTCTAATTAACAACAGCATGTCTGATTTGAAGTTCAAATTACAAGAGTAAAATCTCAGAAACACCTATGTCTCATCTGATTAGAAACAGCATAACTTACCCTGATTTTTCTTTTTCTTCAGCATCTGCATTTACCGTAGGATTTTCCAATTCTTTGATCTTCTCCTCCTCTTTATCTTCCAATTTGGTTTCATCTTCAGTTTTGATTACATTTAAGTCCTTTTCTTGATCAGGCTGAGCAAGCACAGAATCTGGCAAATTTTTTTTGTTACCCTAGGATAACAAAACCTTTAGTTAACTCACAAGGTGAAAAGTAAAGGATTTAAGAGAAGGCAGACAAAACACACTGAAGTCATAAAAGCAAAACAGTGCTACAGTGTGGGGCTTGTCTTAGAATTACAGCACCTCTGCTGCTCTTCCTTTCGAAAATCTTAAGCTAAACCTAACAGTTTAAAGTTGCAGCCAGTGTCCTAGCTTGTTTTATCACAATGATACAGGCATGCAGCTCTTAGACCTGAACTGCAAAGCACTTCCCAAGACAAACACTTCATGAAGCATGTTTCCACTTGGGATGCAGAAATACCAGTACTGGCCCTTCTGGCCTTCTCCCAGAGAATACCAGCACACAGAGCAGGGCTGGCTGCCACTTACTACAGCTGTGTTGCATACAGACTTGAGGAGCCACACTGCTTCCACAGCAAACTCGGAGGCCTGTACTGTGCAGCACATCAGTTTATGGCCCTGAACTTCCTTTGCTAAAGTCACTGAGTCAATAGTGGATTTCAAAAGCTATAAACATTTGTCTCTCTGGACCACTGAACTACATTAGACCATGTGTACATAATATGGCCCATGTCTTTGTAGAGCTTCACTGGTTTCACTGGAACACAGAAGTCACAGCAGTATTTATGAGGGCTTACCAGCATAGCTAAATGCATAATGAAAGTATCAGCAATATAGTTAGCTGTGAGCATGCATTACCCAGATAAGGATAAAGCTGGACACTAATTAGTCTCCATTTCACCCATGAGGCCCTCAAACAAGTGGAATGTAGGAGCTGTTTTCTAACAAGTCAGACATTTTGACATCATGACACCCTAAAACAGGCACCTAGGGTAAATATAGCTCAAATGTCTTGCTCTGAATTAGATTTACAGTGAGTTTTGGTCTTATTTTAAATCCATCATAGAAATTTCAAACTTTATATTAATTCATGGTTATTAACATACCAACAGACTTTATAAGCAAGATATAAGATGAACTTCAAAATATATTACCAGAACAGAGGGCTTATCATTTTCTTTACTTTCATTATCGTTCTCAGCTGACTTTTTTTCTTCTTGTTGTACTACTGCTCCTTCCTCCTGCTTGCGCTCGTCCTTGTCCACTTTTACCTCCTTCGCATCCTGCTCCGGTTCTTCACGCATCTTCAATTCTTTTTCTTTTTCACAGTCTTTACAAGGCTTGTTCGTCACTTTCTCTGGCAATGCCATTTGAAATTCAATGTTAGCTGATGTACAATACTCTTCAAAACCATAGAGATATCTAAAACAAAAAAAAATTGTTTGTGATAAGCAGGTTTAGACTTTAGCCTAAAGAAGGAAAATCTAACCTAGAGAAGCTAAACATGGGCAGTAGGTTTAAATCCTCAAAAACAGTATTATAACCAAGGAGTTATGGATTCTATGTATATTACCCCTAGCACAGGATCACTTCAGTTCACTGTAGTTTTAGCATGAACTTCATGGCTTTATTACTTACTTTCTGTATGCACATTTAACGTTATATCCTGCAGCTGAATTTAATACAGGGATTCCAAGATCTTGATAAACTTGCTTCCACACCGCTCCACTTTCAATCTGTTGAAGGCAATGAAACCATTGTTTTTGAATTAATTCATGGACAAATAAAACTAAATTGACAAAGTTTACAGCTTCAGAAAATAAATGTAAGTAATTTCCTCTGATCTATAAAATTACTATTTATCACACACACAATATTTCACTGTAATGCAAACTGTAGTCTAATGTAATTACTTTAAGCAATTTAGCATTTCTGCAATGCAACAAGCCACAGCAGGCTTTCCTCTCCAGGTGGCAATAAAACAGAGGAAAGAAAATATAACTATCAGAAAAATCAGTACATCATTTTTTATTTTTATTTTATATTTAAAGTAATTCTTAACTATCAGAACTAGAATTTTAATTAAATTGGAAAGAAAAAAATAAGTCAAAGCACTAACAATACTCAGCCCTGGTAGTACTGCAGCAGACATACTGCCCACCAGTCTTTCACTATGTCCTTAATGTGCCCTTTGGTGACAAAGTTCTGTGATGTGCCCATTTCCAACCATCTGTGAAGGCAAAGCAGATGTACCGCAATACCCAAGTACCGCATCCTGTCTTGTCTACCAGAAAGGCGTCGCTGCACAAACAGACCTCCTCAGCTGTCAGGCCACGCTCATGGGAAGCAGGTCAAAGCACAAACAGAATCTGCTTGGCCACGAATTCCATGTTACAATTACTCCTCTCAAGACCAGTCTCACTAATCCCAGCCAGCAAATTCTTCTTTACACTGCCCAGAATAAATAGAAATTAAGGGCCTCACATCACGCCACTAAATTGGCTGGCTTTGAGATTTTACTGAGCAGTGACTCCTTTCACGTGGAGGTAACAACTGTATCAGACAAATGGTTCTTGAAGTATTACAAAAACACACATGTTGGCTGATTTTATGCAGCAATAATTAAACACGCTGAGTAGATGCGTAATTTATTTAGCATCTAACTAGTTCTGGTTCATGTTAAAGCATGGTTTTTAGAGCTACAAGGTGTCTTATGCAGCCATAGTAGAAAACTTTCATACATCTAAAGGCCCTGTGTTATTTATCAGTACTTCACAGAGTAATAAATTATTTCACAAGAATGAACAGCATCCTCAGGTTTTATGGCTCTGCAGTACTCATCATACTAATACTCACGTTATCAAATCCTCCAAGCTTGTGTACAAGTCTGAATAATTTGAAGAGATTCAAATTTCTATATCCTAATACAGGTCGTTTGTTAATAGGGGTCCCTGGGTAACAAAGACAGTTGTTAGGGTGTTTTGAAGTATTTTTTTCAGAATAACATGAAATTCACGTCAAATGCACTATTATTAAATCCGGAATTTAAAACCCCACCTCCTGCATCTGGTACTTTCTTTTCATGAAACTAAAACTCTGGAGTCTTACTTACTGAACTAGAAGGAAAATGGGTTATGTTATAATGCATATACATACATTCTTCCATACATTACTGAACATGCAGAAATGATGCAAATTTTCTTGCTAACCATATTGTACATATTTTTATTTGACCCACTAAAACAATTACATCTAAAAATACAATAGTCCTTTCACTGATATAAAAAAAAGCCCAACCCAACCCTCACCAGGAGAAATCCCACAATGCTTCAAGAGTTGAAACTTCCTATGCTACTGTACTAGCAGTAGCTATCACATTCTCATCTCTTGTGAACAGTTTAACTAATTTCATATGGCATTAAATAAGATACTAATTTAACCAGTTATAATAGTAATTTAAATGCAGATACCCTCATTCCTGCCTCTAGAGACACTGCACTTTTCTTGCAGTATATAAAAACCTGGTAAAGATTTACCATAATGAATGGTACTGGCTTTTAAAAACATCTCAATCTAAGGATAATGTTCATGCACTTAAGTGATCAGGATTCACAAAAGAAAATTAGCACAAAGTAAATGCATTTTTCCATGACCTAGAAGGAGTGCGTTGGTATTTTAAAGTTATTAAACTGAGAATATAAATTAATATGATTGAGAGTATTAAATGTTTGATTATACACACTGTAAGTACACTATAGCAAATGTAGTACAATATATGCAAAACATAATAGGATAGATGTTTTTATATATCCATTTATTTCTGAAAGCAGAAATATGGGACTGCATTTTAGGAGATGAGTCAAGTGACAGACTCATCTTCCAAATAGTAAGGAAAGTCAGAAGGCATGCGTACGGTTTCACTGTTTCCAAAACTACACTGCAAAGCACTACTAGTTTACAGACTCAATTTTTCAAAGTACTGCTAATTAAAATGCCTACCTCTGTCTTCCATGAACTTGTACAATTGCTGAAGAAAGTTCTCTCGTTCTTCAGGAAAAGGCTCTATTTCCTCCTGTATTAAAGCAATGCATGCAAGAAAACTGTCACCATTTTGAGTTACAGTCCTTCATTAAGAAACTTAAGGCAGTGATAATTTAGGTTTAAATCTTTAAGTTTGTTTTACTGTAGTCAGCAACAGGATAAGGCACAGAGAGATACATACTCTCAGTGCTATGCCACATGAAACCAAGTTTTATAAACTACAGTGTTTCAAAATACATAAAACATTGACTGTAAACATACATCGAAATTGAATTTTTGACTGATCACTGAAGTATCGTAAGTGATACCATAGATCAAGATGTGTTCTCAATTTCGTCCATTTATGCAGAAAGTCTGGGAGACAGCGCTATTAATGACCAAGAGATTATATCAGAAATCTCAGCTCTATTTCTACTGCAGTTAAGTGACTCCTTGGTTCCTGGACAGACTACGTCACTTTCAGAGATGAAGTCAAAGAGCAAATGGTGCTTGCACTTTCTTAGAAGTTCTAATCCACTGCACTGGCAAACCGCAGCCAATGGCACTGCATGCGAACTGCCATGGGGTACCAGCTGAGCGCGTGCTGAGCAGGATCAATCCCAGAACTGAAATAACAATGGATATTTTGGAAGTTCAGTTCATTGCACTAACAAACCTTTGTATTAGATTTACTTAGATTAATAAACAGTGGAGTTTCATAACAAAGCACTACGGCTTACTTTATAACACCTCATAATTTCTTTTGGAAATGCGGCTTGCCACAACTAGTAGCAATAAGATATTAATATACCAAATTCTGAAAGAAATTCTGATGACTGAGCTACTGCAAAACAATACACCAATATGAGTTGATTAATTTTTAATACTACCTGAAGAGTCTCCAAAAATAACTAGTTATTCAGTAATCTAAACTAAATTATTTTTCTTTAGTGTATTTGCATTCCATGTTTATAATTTTTCTTCTTCAACAGTCTCCTTGTACTAAATATTAAAGCTTCACCTACCCTGAAGCAAGGGGAAAAAACATACTGTCTTTAAAGTTATACCAAGACAGTTGTAAAAACAACAGAAACAGAATATCATTACTAAACAGAACTGGGAAAAACAAACACACACAAATAAAAACAAACCCCAAACCCTCCAACATCTACTGAATCTATTTAATATAGAGATGTACAGCTGAAAATAAGGCCAGGAAAGGCTGTAATTATTATCAAGGAGTAGGGTTTTTTCTTATTCTGTACTTCCTCTTACCCATTAAATGCACTTGGATGACATCAGAGCAAACAGGCAAAACATTTAAGAACCAGTATTCACAATATGCTGAAACAGTTGCCCTTAGATATAATTATCAACAGAAATGCAATGAAAATACTCCAATCTTGCAAAGGTAATGCAAGAGTAAAGTTTCTGTGACAGGCATTACATGATGGGCATTTGACACCCGGTGTACCAGCAGAGCTCAAAGCAGGCAGCTTTGATGGGCAAGGACAGGCTGGGTAGAGAACTGCAACCAATATACTAGAGATCCTTTTCACAGGGCAAGGGCACAGAAATCTGCACATCGAGCCCACTTCTTCTCTGACAGGTACAAGGTGATGCTGCAGCCCTGCACGTAGTACGGATAAAAGCCTAGTTAAGAACATCCATATTCCACAGGCCATGGAGAACAAATGACGTGAGTGGAATAAAACTCCAAAACTGCGTAATTATTATTTTTTTTTAATCTCCCATAGCAGGTACTTGGAAAGGACTTTTACCAGCATCTGCTGGATCATGGAAAACAGATCATGAGCAGCTACTTGGGTTTCTCATGTTCCTCACCAACAAGAAAAAACTTGCCATAAGACATTAGTCTCACAGAGCATTTAGGGGAGGGGTGATGGGTGTCACTGAACAAAACCTTCAGGAAACCAAATAAAGTTTTGAAGAAGGAATGTATTCTTTTTAAATACAGGGTAAAGGTGATGAAGACATAAATAAAACACTCCTTTCCTACTATACAGTCCAATGCCTGAAGGGTATTTCTACATCTCTAATGTGATAATTCACAGAGGTGCCAGAATGGCAAGTGAATGAATACTCCTTATTAATTTTTCCAGTAGAGAACACAGTAACATTTTAAGAAAGTGTGCTAACATGGAAAGCTTAGGTCCCTGCATGCTTCTGAAAAGCATTTACACTTTCTCAGAATCTCTACAGAGTCAGTATGTATTATACTATACTAATAGTATCTGTTAATAATCTCTTAATCCAGTTAGACACAAGGTTTCCTAGATAATGGTTTGAAGCAGGCATGTCACACAGTCATATTTGCTTATTTTCAAGTTACACAACCAGAGCGCTAGCTGGTCACTCTGCAGTCCCTAATGTATCTGTCTATGCTGCAAGTTAAAATAAAGTGGTTTCTACATAGGATAATAAAATCCAGGAAAACAACATGTTTTTTGCAACACAAATTCACACAGTACTGTAGCACAGCACTGGAAGAGAGGGTCTTTGACAATTCTTTTACCTACCGTCAGATTTCGTAAAGGAAAGGAAGGCCATTTTCCAGTCTCTTCCATTAGGAGGAAAAAAACAACAAGACAACTACTCTTCTTAGAAGTACAGAGGATTTGCATGTCAACTCCTATCTATATAGGATGGAAGCATGTATAGAGATAGGAGCTACAGAAGAGCATCTATGATATCTAGAGAATGGAGTGAACGTATATATAGGATAGACGTATCTATTTTTGAAGTGGTGACATCTTTAAGAGCTTGGGTTTTCTCTTTTATTTTATTCTGGTTTACCGGCAGCTGGACCACATGGATGGCCTGAGGGAAGCTATCACGTCCTGTGAAGCAGTACAACAACCTGCAGGTGGATAAAGTCCCAAGAGCAGACCCACAGGTACTATTTGGGAACAGATGCTGCTTGGTAACCAGGAGGTTATAGGCATAAAATAACAAAGAGAAGAAGCTGCAGAAACTGCTCAAAAACTGCTCAAACTGTGGAGAGAAGACACACATGCCACTAACCACCAAGGAGAGTGAAAAAGAAAACAGATAAGCGAAAAAAAAAAAATTTGCCTCTGTTTTAGAAACTTCCTAGTTCAACAAGTGACTGAAATCACTGTTTATTGGAAAATATATTATCACAAGAGGTGATACAGTAAATTCCAAAATAATTGTCTGAGATGAGATCTTTTTGCCTAGCACATGGAAAGATTAGCCCAAACAATGTCACATACAACTAAGAGGAGCTCAAGAGGTGTTGAAAGAGTACAAGGTCAAATGTTCACAAACGCTGTAGCTAAAGGCTCTGTATTTTTTCACCTAAAAGTAGTGCAGGAATGATCACCGTACAAAGATGATGTGTCATTCTGCTTAGATACAAACCTATCTACATGCATCATGTTCATAGCTGGACATGAACCTGGTGAGAAAGTTCAGAAATTGTATTGAGCACAAGGAACTACTCCTTGCTTCTCAAAATACTAAGCAGAGCACTGCCCCTTGCAAACTTTTGATCAGAGCTGGATAATCTGAGAGCTTAAAGAGGAGGAAGAAAGAAATTGTGAGCATGGAGAGGTGGCAAAGTGATAACTTCACACTTCTGCAGTTTCCCAACATATTTTAAAGAAATGAATGACTGAAAGATGAACACTATCTTCCAGTATGCCAGAGCCACAATACCCAGTAAGAACGGACTGAGAGAAGGACCCTAACAACCATTTAAGATCCAAACCAGTTCAGTTTCTTCTTTACAATTCCCCTACTAACAGGAAATTAAGTCTGTTGCACTACTGGCACTTGCTTAAAGATTAAGAAAATAGCTCTCAAACCCTGGCGAGAGAAAAAGTGATTATGGCAGATACAGATTTACAGTACTACAAGAAGATACAGAGAAGGAAAAGGTTCAAAAGCCTCTCTTTCAGCCTCTCAGCTAGCTGTGAAATAAAGTTCTTTCCACTAATTTTCTTCTTTTCTCATCTTCATTTTTTTTCTGGACAGGAGGCTGGGAGTAAAGAACAGATGATTAGAAAACCAAGCATGAGGTGGGGACTCCATACTTGCAGAACAAAAACGAGAAGAAAGGTGGAAGTGGAGTGCATGGGCTAATGCCTTGATTGAAAGTTCTGCTTCATTACACAGGGTAGCCAGAGAGACAGCGTGTAGTGGAGCAATTCTTCAACAGACCAGGGAAAGAGGAGTTACCCAATAATGCCTATGTTAACATGTTACATTTCCCTTAATGTTAAAAAGGCCTACTTAAATATGTCTCTGCTAATTTTTATCAGCTGTGTATCTATGCCCTTTACTAACTTCACTTGCCTCTTCCTCACTGCTGTTATCCTCTTTTTCTTTTTCATCCTCTTCTTCTTCTTCAGCTTCACTGCTGGAGCTGTCTTCTTTCAATTCTGTTTTCCAGTTACTAGGAACAGTTCTGTTTTTACGGAATTCAAGTGCTTGGTCAAAAGCTGTAAAAGAACCAGCCTTTGTTAACACTGCAGGAAGTATCAGTTTGCACAAATATTTCAATTAAAAAAACAGTAATCAGGGGTGATGGGGAAGAGCAGAGAAGGAAAGATTGCTAACTAACAATTCCACTCCAAATTCTAAGAACCTCAACAATCACTCCATGTTGTCCATCCTTATTTGTCTTATCCAGTCAAACTGGCCTAGTGTTCTCTGCACATCAAGACACTCAGAGATATTACTAGTATTTTTACCATGTTAGTGTCTACAGACACAAACAAGGATCTTCTGCATAAGGCATATATGAAAATTTAACTGAGGAAACCCCTATCCAACAGGTTTACACTGCAGTTTATATATATCAAAAAGGGAGGGCAAAAGAGGAAGAAATAATCACAAGCTAATTCTAAGAGTTTGATCACACAAGCTTAAAGTTTCAAATGCACCCATAATACCAGATTTTCAAAGCTCATAAAGGCAACTTATTTACAACTATTAGGGGCACTACCATGAGAATAATTCTATAAAGTTCTAAAACAACAGGAAAAATATAATGCATAGAACCAATGTGTGCATGTTTGGCATGTCTACACTTAATGCCAGTGCAGAGCAAGTGGAGTATTGTTTTGGGGGGTTTTGTTTAGTTAGGTTTTATTTTTTTAAAGAAAAGTTCCTATAACTTTCCATAGGTGTTCTCCTTCAATATATTGTCCTGTAACAAAAGATCCTATATTTTAGGACCTTTAAGACCTTAATCAATCTGCCATGGATTTAGTGCAATTCATGAAACTAATACATACAAGTGTTTCTCACAGAAAGTTATTTTTACCTTGTTTTAACAAAGCGTCAGGCTTTGGTGAAGTTTCACTGATTTCCCGGACATCTTTTCTTGGCACAGAAACGCTGGATAATTTAGAAAGTGTTAAAAAAATTGAAATATTTTAAAGGTAAACTAACTATACAGTACAAAGCTGCCATTAAGATTATAATACACTTTCTAAACATACATAAGAAGCACATGAAGTATATCTTGACAATTCTATAGTGTTAGTCTGGTACAGTATTAGTCACTGGATTAAAACCAAAACTTTTACATAAAATTGATTAAACTATATGCAGTGAATGCATATAAAGAAAGCATGCTACTTCTACAAACAGGTAGTTTCTGGAATCTCCCATATATGTAATACTTTAAACCCTCACATTAATTTAATATTAATTTAGAATCCTACCTTGCTTAAAACATAAATGAGTATTAGTGTAAATAGTCAATATGAAATTAAAGACTTCCAAATTGAAAGAACAAAGCACTTTCTGATTTCTACTTTGTCTATAACCAAGGAAGCAAATCTGAATTGCAGCTCTGGAGGACTGGGGGGTGGGTATGTGCTTGTGTGCATACATCTTATGTGTGTTCCTTGGGTGATGTGCACTGATGCCTGAAAGACTATCAAATGGTAAAGCAGTACCCTGGACTTGGTAATTAAACCACAACAAAACCATTGAATATTTCAATATCCTTCCTTCAAAACATTCTGTTAAACTGAACCAAGCACAATAAATAGCTGCAACTTCTGAAATAAAAACTAAAACCTAGAAAAATAATTCTATTGTTGTGAGTTTAAGAACACAAAGTTCTTTATTTTGTTGCAAATATCAGACAGTCTGGTTTTCTATGTTTCGCTATCCTTTTTCCCACTTTGAGTAGCATTACAGCTCTTTGCAAGGAGCACAATAAGATGCAGTTGCAGTCTAGACTGAGATAAACACATGCCTTACTACCTTCAAACAAGAAAGAGGATTTCTCTCGGTGCATGTGGTGTACGTGCAGGCATGCACACATCCCCACCGACCCTTCTGTAGCTGGATAAGCTTACAGCCACATCCCTGAAAAGCACTGCTCTATTCCAACCACAGCAGGAGAAAGTCTCAGGCCATTCTTGGAAGTCACATAATACTGCTGTGTTTGCCACAATTTTAACAATGAAATTGAAACCAAGACAGATAGATTTATGCATCCCATTACTAATAATGACAAAGTTCAAGACTAATTTCATCACCATGTAGGCTGTTAACAGTTTTTTAAACATTAGAAAAATCTTGGCAGGAACTTACTGAGCTTACTGATATTATTAATACTTAATCCAACACATCTCATACTACATTTCACTTGAGGTATAAATTTTGTTCAATTATCAAACTCTACATTCCTACTCACAATTTGCCATCCTTGAATGAGCGAACAAGAATGTTGTCTTTTTTCACCGCAATATCATCACTACAATCTGGACAAACCACCTGCAAAGGTATTACAATTGCAAAGTTTAGAGAGAAAAAGCTAAAACAAGAGAGTAATAGTAAATAGCAGTGCTTCTCTAAAAGCTTTTGTGCTCATTTCTCGTTGGCAACCCTGAGATGATAGCAAGTGAGATCCCTCAAAACACAGGAGTGATGACCTCCTGAAATTACGGAATGCATGAGGCCATGCTCGCTCCTAGAGGCAAACTGATGGCTGCTGCCAGAAACATAAGAACAGCATTCTGAAAAAATGTCAATCTGTCATGCCTCTACAGCTTAATCTACTCCTCATCCTGAAAGGACAGGAATTTCACCAAGTGCTGCCACCTGACTTAGAGACTTCTCCCAAAAACTTCTGGAAATGGCAAAGATGTGATCACACACAGTGTCAAAACCAAAAGCATTTATGAAATGCAATTTTATGAGGGAAGACTTACAAGTAATCTGCCTAGGAGAGAAGAGCACCTCAAGTACAAGTATTATGATAGGTTCTTTAACTCAAGAAGTAGACTAATCAAGTCTAGCACTGAGGCAACATATTATTTGTTGCAATTTTAAAAGCTATTTAAGTTTTGTCAAACCAGCACACAAGTCACTAATCAAAAAGCTTCAAGAATTTAATAAAATAAATAAATAAATAAATGTATATTGAATTGCCAGAGACAGAAAAGCAACCCTTCTCCATCACTCATCTGATGTCTCATAATGTACACAGCTCCCTGAAAGTTAGGAAGATTTTGGCTGCTACAAAACCTCAAGGAGCAGCAAATGACTGTAGCCCTAAGTTAGCCCTGGTAAATACCTCTTCTCTCCTGTACCAACTCTTGCCTTTCAGTCCTGATTTTCCACCAAAAACACTAAATGGCAAAAGTTGTTTTCTTCCCCTCCTTACATAGGTCGCCGCCTATGCAGCATTTTAGCAGCTAAAGTCAAAAGTTCCAAGTGATTTGGAAATAGACTTGCATATCACAAAGAATAGGCTAAAAATGGTCCTCAAGACAAATAAAATTTAACAGACCAAGTTTCAAAACTCAGTGAATTCTATGGTCTACAAAAAAATTACTTCAGAAAACTACAACTTTCTAACTGAAATTAAGCTTGAGATATAGTTTGCAATGTCAGGGTAAAAGACAATGATTATCATCCTCTATTTTAAACTGACAAGAGCAAACTCCTAGCTCTTTAAAGATGGAGAAAGGCTCTTCAGGCTTTAGCTGCTGGATTTCTAGAAGCATCAAGATCTTAGTAGTCAGAAATCCCTTCAGAGGCTGGAAAACAGCTTACCATAACCTCATCTAGTGCCTTTACATCAAGCAACATCACCTCAATTTTGCCTGAATCAAGTTTTCTCAATTTCCTTGCAAAACAAACTCCACTGGAGTCATAGGAGGATGAAAGAGATGATCCTATGTAAACTCAATTTTCTGAAAATGCTGCAGGCAGATTTCCTCACTGCACTTTTCAAAAGCCTTTAAGTACACATTAAAACTAAGCAATGCTATAAGGCTTACTAAAACACACTCTTTGACATAAGGAGCAACTGTCAGACCTTTTTACAATTCCAGTTAGTCACTGTACTCATCCCTTCCCCACAGAACCAACAAAAACAAGCCAACAAAAACCCCCACCGACCCAGACATGTATGCAGGATTAAAGAAATGTAGTCAATCAGTGAGTCCTCAGAATAATTTTTACCAAATTTAAACTTTTAAAGTTTTAAATTTGTAACTGATAACCTATCTGGTTATAGGCCTGATATCCAAAGTACTTGGTTTCCACTAATAATCTTAATTGTTACTTGCTGTAAAGGTTTAGACTAATCCCTGAACTTGTTTTCACATAATAAACTTGCACAATGTCCTTTGTACTTATACAGAAATTATCTGTACACGGTATTAATAAGAAATAATGCTGAGATACACATTCTTCCGCCCACTAAGCCTGAATTTTCATTACATTATTCATGAAATTACCATAATACAAAGTTAATGCAAATTTTATCAGTAATAAAATGAGATTACTTTGTTGATACAATAGAGGTAACCTGCTTACAAGGTAAAAAAACCAAGAGGCATAGCTACTGGAGAGGGGATTATAACAAAGAAAACCAAGCCAAACCAAAAAAGGCAGCTATTTGAGGCATAAATCTTTCCTTTGGCACAGCTTTTCTGGTTAAATGCAGTATGATGGTTGTTTGCAGAGCTATAAACCTGATTACTCAAGTAAGAGTTAATCTAGGATAAGCTATTTCAGAATTAACAAGCATCACCCTCAAACTTTATCCTCCTACTGTTTTTCATTTGTTGTGGGAAACTTTCCATGAAGCAGCAGCTATTCCAATCTTCAAAAGAAAGCCAAAGAAATAATTGTGTATCTTTAGTGCATCTTTGGAGCAGAAGCAACAATTCAGCTCCTCTTTAAGGTCTGACCCACAGCTGTCCTGAGCAGCGCTACACAAGTCACAAGCAAGCCCAACCCCTCCCAGAGAGCATGCCATGGAAACTGCTATCTGTCACGGGCATGACCAGAAAGGCAGACTCAGCACTGTGACATAAAACTGCTCAAGCCAGTTTCACTGACCACTTCTCTGAGTGAGCTGTGAGGCAGGTGATACTGCATCCTCTTGATGACAGCTTTCAGCAAAGAAACATCTCTATTTTTCTTGTTTATCACTGAAAATGTCTCTTAAAGCTATCTGCTGTAAACATGGTATCCCCTTGCTGTACATTCTGCCCTCTCCCTTGTAAAAAAGACTTCAGTGACTCCTTCTCTTCCACAAACTTCCCCAAAATAATTCCTACTGGAAAGCTGCTGGACTGCATTACAAGACACAGCAGGTGACAAGCAGAAAGCTGCAATTGAGAGCTACTGCATAGAGTAAGAGCAGTTAAATGTTACTGTATGGCATCGTTTCAAAAACAGAGCACAAGTCTCCCTGAAATTAGATAAATGTCTTAAACTTTCATTGCCAGGGAGGAATTAATACAATATTTACAATTAAAAATAAAATAAAAATTAAAAAACATGGTACTAGAAGGTACCACATATAGAAATGTATTAATTTCCAAATACATCAATCAGTGAGTCTACATGCAATCACTAGACTAGCTGTGATATTTTTTAGAAGTTTATTTCTTAAAGAGTGTCTTTAAGCCAGAATAAAGGAAGAGAAAAAATATTGGTACCAAAAGGCTACAATGTAATTTCAAATTTTAATTTATTGTCAATTTTCCACTACCTACTCTAGTGACCAAGAAAAAAACATTTGATTTTATTATCCAGTGTGTTTATATTGAATGTTGAAAAATCATGTCTGTAATCACTAAACTTCCCTTCCCTTTGTACCTTATATTTCCTTCCTTGATAAAACTCAGTAATTTGGAAAATTGATATGCAATAGCCTAGGAAAAAAGCCCTGAAATTCTAGTCCAATAGTACTGAACACACTGCTGAGCTAGAATTAGGTCAACAATCTCTAGCTGTTTGGAAAAACTAAGGCCATGTTAGCAATCCCTTTTTTTAAACGAACATATCTAGATATATTTCCTTTGACTGTTATTGTACAGTCCAATTGAAAAAATATACTAAGTTCTAATAAAAACCACCAAAATAAAAAAACCCCACACCTTTCTTTGGTGCCTAGAAAATGATAAAAGCTGTACAAAATTTTAATAAAGATGAAACTCTTACCAAGGCTGGAAACCACAGAGCTTTCTTTTTATCCACACTGAAGCAGTCCACGCACACAACCTTTCCTAGTAGCTCATCACTTTGTTTCCTATCATCTTCATCTTCATCGCTGGAAGAGGATGAAGATTCTTCTTCAGGACTAAACAACAGAAAGAGACTTAAAACTCAACTATTCAAAACTTGCTTATTATAATTACAGGAGATCCAAAGAGGCAAAGAGATTATCAAAGAGGCATAAATAACAGTGACTGGAATTGCCTGTTAGGTGTTTTGGCATAAAAATGAATAAAGTATTTATAATTTTATTATAGTAACAATTCAAACATTACAAACTCAAAAATGCACATTTAGTAGTAATACAAGTAAAAATCCAAACAAAACACCACCATGTACCCATATGGAGGAAGAGAAATGCATTGTCAGGGTATTCAAAGCGAAACCATTCTGCCCTATATAAACACTGTTCAAAAATACTGTTGCAGTTGTAGTTTTGGACCAATTTGTTAAGCTAAACTGTCTTCATTTTCCCTCTTAATCTCTCCAAGCTCTTACTTTAATAACCACACAGAATGGAAAGCTATTTTGAGAGAGGACAAATCTCTGAAGAAGAAATATCAGATACAAAGATGAATAGCAAAGAGAAAGTCTGTTTATCCTTAACAGTTCTTTAAACATGTGCAGTGAAGCATTTCTATGACTGTTTCAATTTCACACTGAATGAAGTGTTGGAATGTAAGTACATGGGCCAAGGTGCAAATGCATTTTCATTTAAAAGGGTTCTGGCTCATTGTTTTGACTGTTCAAGTACAAAGTTGCACCTGGTTTTAACCATATGAGGAGTCTAAATGTACAAACGTGTCCAACTAAAATTACTTGCAACAAAAAAAAACCCCTCTCTTGATGCTCTCTATATATCTTTTTTTAATAGTCTCTTCAAAGGTTAATCCTCAGAAAATATACAGCATCTTCAACGAGCACAACCACCATTACTTTAAAAGCTATCTTCCATTTATCATATAACTTTGAGTACAAAATTCAGTATTAACAAAAAACTCACAGTTACCATTCATGTAACAGAAGGCAACTGATAAACAGTTTAAGGAGAATTTCCTTTTCTCCACCTTAAATTTATGTTATTCCCAATGATGATAATTGTTTTGGTTTAGCATTGTTTTGTTTTTTTTTCTCTCAACATTATTTTTTTTTTAAGTAATGGTTTCTTTTAAAATATATTAAAGTCTTTCAGGCAGCTTTCTGGGGCTCAAGAATCTCTTGTAGGAAGAGAAAAAAGTCAAAGACTAAAGAGAAAGCCAGAACTATTTTGGAGAGACTACTTCCTAACTCAAATTGCACAGATACTGGCATAAGTGTCTTTAATTTCAGTTAATTCCGTATTTACTATAGGATAAAGATAAGTGTGTTGCTTCTGACTTAACAATGTCCTGTACAACCCAGTCAGAGACACCAAGGATGCTACAATCACATTCTCTGTGGTAATGCCAGCTTTTTTCAGCTTTTTCCTTCACTACCTCACAAATTAGTAACTCAAAAATTTTCTGAGTAAATTTTGTTAGCTCCTCTACATACACAGGGCAACATTTATTTCAAGCTACTAAAAAGTGCAAAAAACCAAGCATGAAAACCATTACACTTAAAGATTTTAAGCAAACAAGCAAAAAAACCCCATAACCTGCCCACAAAAAATGAAGAATGGGCACTGGACTACGTAACACTGGTTTATCAAGACCACAGCTACTGAGAATTTTGGCACCTAAGAAATCTTGAACTTTGTTTTTCTATCAGTAAGCTTTGTTGGAAGCTGTAGTAGAAGCAATGGGAAGAAACTGACGCACAGGAAGTTTCACCTGGATATGGGGAAGAACTTCTTCACCGTGCAGGTGACTGAGCACTGGAACAGATTGTCCTGAGAGGCTGTGGAGTCTCCCTCACTGGAGATATTCAAGAACCATGTGGTCACAACCCTGTGCCATGTGCTCTAGGATGGCCCTGCTTGAGCAGGGAGCTCGGAACAGATGACGCCCTGTGGTCCCTTCCAACCTGACCCATTCTGTAATTCAATAATGCTGTTTGTCTATTTCTAAAAGCCCTTCAGAGACCCTGGATTGAGAAACCAAAGGTCTACAGGAGGATTCTGGGACCTTCCACAAAGACTTCCTATCAGCTGGACAAAGACTGCATTGTAATTAGCTTGAGTTCAACATATTTACAACACTATAGAGATGTTTGTCAATATAATTCAACATCATATTTCCATTTGGGATGCCACTTTTTTTTTTTTAACCAAGAAAAAGCTCTTGCCTATACCTGGTACTATTTTAAATATTGATTACATGAAGACTTGAAATGCTTGCATGCAACAACAGACATGAACCTGACTCTCAAACTGAGTGCTAAACAACATTTTTCATCCAGCCTCTTGTTTTATTTAATAACAGAAGCCTGAACATACAAATAATAAAACTTGACACACTCTGAAAGCTTCAGAATTGATTACACACAGCACAGATATCAAAATATTTAACTTACATATGATTGGATCTCCTTCCCCTGTTTGTTTTCTTTCCTATAACAGGAGTCCCAAAGTGTTCCGGATTGGTGAGTGGAAGCTGATCTAATGTCTGTTGAAATGAAAAAATACATATAAATATACATAAGTAAAAGCTGGCTGAAGTTTTTCTCCAAACCACCTGCTTCACTGAAGCAATTTTTGTCAATAGAGACTTTCTCATTACAAAAGAAATACAGAAGTACATCATATATGTCATGCTTAGATTTTAAAGAAGCAATGTGTTTTGTTTTGCAGTTTTTTTCAACACTTTCTCTCAGCACCTCTAAATAATTAACTTCTGTCAAACACACACAGACAATTCTTCCCAGAAGTCCTGCCTTTGGACCATCAAAACACAGAGAAGTAAGTATCAGGTATTCTGCTCACCTGGCATATTCCATCTCTACCAGATAAGTTTTCTGCCTATCCTATAATTAGACTAAGTACTGAATCATCTACTTAAAAATGAACAAAGGTCCTATTTGAAATTAAACAGCAAGATCACTCAACAGCAGCAAACACGACAACTTAATTGTGGTTTTTGTTAGTAATTCATACTTTGATATGTGAGAGAGATTCTAAAACAATTTTAAAGAGACTGCTATATTGATAATTGGGAGGGTGCTAATTGATGCTTTATCAGCATCAAAACAAAAAGAGAGGGAGAGAAAGAACTTTCCCTCTTCAGGAAGAATCCTTCAACAGAAGGAATTCATGGACATGCGGTATCTTCTCTTCTTAAGCCTGCTGTTACCTGTTTAAATGATAACCATTCCAGATTCGAAGGCTCCTGGTACACAAGAATTTTTTGTACAGCCACTTATAATTGTTCTTTGAAAGAAGGCAGAAAGTCTTCCAAATTAAATATAGTCCTCTGACTTCAACTTCTTTGTCATGTATGAATTTTTCAATGTGTAATGCCAACAAGCATCTCAAAAGTATTCTGTCTCAGAGAGAATTGACTTAGGGACATTAAAACTGGCTTTTTAGAATCTAAAAATAAATGTATAACTACTTCTGAGTGTGGTGGACATCCTAAATGATTCTACACCACACCCTTGAGAAGCAATATTGGAACAAGACAACTGTGGGGCACTGGCCTAATTACAAAAGGAATTTGAGATGTGATTTTCCCTGCTGAGTAGCTGTGCAATCACAAGGTAATTATTAGAAATGTACAACATGTTTCATTCAGAGCTGGTGACAGTGAATTGCAAATCAGTGACTTCTGGCAAAACATCAAAAGCTTGGATGATAGAAAAGATGATAAAATAAGAAGTACCAATCATCTGAATGTAAGTTTTCTTTGAATCTGACAAAATAATCCAAATTACTCTCATTCAGCCAAACAGATCACAAATCAATATATGTAGACCAAAATTTTCAAGCCATGTACTCTAAGGTAATACTCCTGAAACCATATTAAAATAGTATTTATGGAACAGAAGAAATCTAATCTTCAGTTGTGCTGATCATTAGTAACAAAGAACTAACAGAAGGAATACCACAATCTTTAAAATGACAGCATTTCTATCTGAATCTAGATTTAGGCATCTAATTAGGCTCCCACCTTTACTTATGTTTAATCCTGATTTAGGATTCTATAAGATACCTGAATCTTCACAAGAATGCAGTATGCAAACAACAAACTCAGCTGACTGCAATAACAGCACAGTTATGTAGAACAAAAAAACCCATCTTCCATAGCTGTCCCATAAACAAACATGTTTACATAAATCTGCCCATCCGTCCAGATTGTTTTACATAATATGAAGGAATAATCCTCATTCTGAAATTCCAATTATTTGGTATGTGCTACAAATGTCCGCATACTTTAAAGTGTAAATCACCTCTAAGATATGAGCCAGCTTCAAAATACTGGTAGCTGTTGTTAAATAAACAAGTAACAGCAACTTATTATTGGCCATTTAAAAGAAAAGCATTTATGTTTCATGAACTATTACAAATTGGGTTTGACCATCAAAAATGCAGCAGAACTTTATTACGTTGAAACATGTACATTAGTTTTTTATGTTATAAATTATATTACTTTTTACATGGTAAGTACACTGTGGGTTTTTTATCACTAATACAGATAATTTTTTATACAATGCAAAGTAGTTGTGTGATCACAGGTTCTTTGTGTGATCTACGATCTATGAATTATCAATAATATAAAAATGAAAAAGATAAAATGCTGATTTTGTTTCTTAACTTTCAGAGTTTGGTGAAATCCAACTGTATTTCTTGTTTTTAAAAAAGAATAAGCTGGATCCTGTGGACCCCACTTTGCATAACCCCCATTTTTAGCAGCACGGATACACATAACATACTAAAAACGGAGGTAATAAAAGTATCACTTTTAAATTTTTCTAAATAAAAAGTTGTAATATAAAAACACTTCAATTACCTCACTCTCAGCAAAATGTCTTTCTCCTTTTAAACACAGGGAAGAGCGTCTCAAAGTCTTCTCATCACCATCATCAAATACTGCCACCAGGTAAGAAGTGAGGAAAGAAAACATTTCTTTTTAACTCAGGATATTAATAAACAATTCATTTACATGTCAGAAAGAATGGTATATATATTCCTGTAGTCAACCCTTAAAACAAACCTATGCCCAGATAATGCAGATCCAGTAAAGCATTTCACAGGTTGACCACATACAAATACATAGGCTGCTCTCTCACCATAGCTACTCTACACTTGCATACCTTGAGTAATCAGTAGGTGAGCAGACAATTCATGGTGTCATGAAATTAAATTCAACACACTAGAATTCAAAAACTGTTTTATCTAACATTTACAATTTTTTAAGAATTTAATTACACGACTCCTGTGATATTCAAGTGGAAGCTCTGCTTGCCATGGAGAAACATAAATGGATATTTATAGGAAAAAGCTGCAATTTAACACTGTATGGAAGTTCAATGTCTTTCTCTACTGACTTCATGCAACTACGCTACAGAACAACAGTGATGCCACCCTAAAAAGATGACAACAGTCAAAATGCTGACCATTATCAAAACAAGCTCTACTGACAGAACTGTGCAGCTCCCAGTTTCTAGACTTTTTGCTATCTCTGCTATCACTAGGTCAACTGGAAGCAAGTTCATAATACAGTTTATTCAGCTACATACATTATCCTTTAGAATCATGAAATGCACTATACACATTTAAGGTGGGGTCTTCGGAACCTGATAAACTGGTCATCTAAGAAGTTAAGATTTTGTCAAGTCTTCTGCAGGTAATTAACAGATGAAAACCTGCTGACAAATTTTAACTCTTAGGTTTTGCTTGCACTGTTCAGTGAGACAAGAATTTATCTCTTCTCCCCTCCTCAGCAGTGATAATAATTTTATTCTTGCTCCCACACAACAGTGACGCCGAAGACTTTTGTGGGCACAGAAACAACCCAAAGATAACATTAAAATATTACATTAATAAAAAAGTGTCAGCAACTTCTTAACATGTCTCTTTCACCTTCATTTAAACATCCTTTTCTGTCCATCAAAGTAACAGTCTTAGGAGAATGGCTGTTGACCAGCAAGACTAGAGAGATTAATTTAATTTCCTGCTTTCCAATGGAGGGTGCTCTACTCCTCAACGTTTACTAACTCAAAAATATACAAAAAGCAACAAGGTACATCAAAATTCTTGACTAATATTTACTTGATATTAAAGAACCTTTTATCCAGTTCTGCGAATTTTTCATCCTATATAGAATTGAGTACTGCTGATGAAGAAACTCCCCCTTGTAACTACAATTCCCCAGCTTGTCTTATAGACTACAGTAACTGCTGAACACTGTTCACTTGGGATACAGTATCAGTTAGAGATGCACATCCCTCACTTCAACATTTGCTGGAAAGTATCAATGGCAAGAACTGCACACAAACCACACAGATTTGCAACTGCATCTCTAACGGTCAACGCATAATTAAGCCCCCCTTTGGTTAAGTGAAGTAGAAGTCAGCAGGTTCCTAATCCAGTTTGTGTTAATTAACAAAACAGTCTCCTTACATAATGAGAGATTAAAAAAAAAAAAAAAAATCTATCCACTTCAAGAGATAAGCTGACTACAGCAGAGGTAAACCTATTCAGAGCTAGGCAGGTAGCCACATAATGTGTCCTATGTGGTAATCTGCTTGTGGCCTCTTCCCCACCAGAGGGAATCTTGATCTTGTTCCATAACATGAATACTTTCAGAGGAAAAGCCTGACCTCCCTGAAAGACTTATGTGGCCAGCATAATGGCTTAATGAGTATGACATTTTGATATATTGGAACACTCTGAAAACAATCTACTGAGCATCAGGAGTGTAATGTATTTAAAATCACATATTCTGAAACTGCAAGAGAAAAGCCAGGGAGGGAGGGAAAGAAAAGAGACAACTTAATGCAACCAAAACCACTTTGAATTCTGTGAAAAAGCATTGTAATGACAAAAAAGTGCGGAAGGGGATAAGACTACTTTTGAACATGCATAGTTCTGCATTTTTAGTAAAGCAAATAATCCTGTCACTTTCTTCCCCCCCTCATAGTAAACACAGACTTTAAGAGACATTTATATGAATGACAAAACAGTATCTAGTTACCAGGACTTAAATACCTTGAGCTCTTTGAGGACTTTTTACAGGGCAGACAAAACTAAGGACACTTATGTATGTATGTGCATGCGTGTGTACATATATATATATTTATATATGTATGCCTATTATATTTACAAGTTTTATGCATATATACATACATATATATATGCACACAGTGCTATACTAATTTTAAAAGACTATACTAGTTGGGTTTTTATAAAAATTTAATTTAGTTTTTGTTGTTCTTTGGCAGGAAAGCAGTAGCACCAAAAAAAACCATGTAAGCAAATGGATGTACAATTTCTATTCAGACAACACCTTATGAATAAAAGACACACAGGGACACTCAAAGCAACTTTGCCCATCCTTCAGTGTTAAAAGAGGTCTCAAGCAGCCCTCAAAAGGTTATTCCTCTCCAGATACTGCTGCAATGGCATCTCTGATCTTAAGTTACTACTGGAAAGGTACTACTTCAGATGGATCTAATCTATGCCTTCACAAAGTTTTTGACCGAATCATAGCAATTTTATTCACAAAATCATTAACAGAGCAAATAATTAGATGCTTCTTAGCAAGTACTAGGACAACATTAGGCAACTGCTAGTTAAGATGAGTGTCAATTCTGGAACCTGGTAAATGGCAACTGTATCCTACAGGAGAACTTTCACTCAGATCTGCAAAGTCATCACTGTCAGTAAAGGTAATTCTCCTCTCATTCCACTCACCCTCCTGACAAAGATTATTCTAATCATCTACAGCTAGAGTCAATTCTCTGTCAAAGTGCAGTACACTGCCAGCAGCTGTGCTGCTTTTACCAATTCTGCAAGGTCAACACGCTTTTGTCTGCTTTTATCTACAAAACACGAGAGTTGAGACTGAAACCCATACTTCTTCCTATTTCCCATGTTCAGGATTTTTGACAGACATCTTTAACTGCAACTCTGTGACATCTACCTTCAAAATTTAATCTGCATGGATTCCTATCTTATTCTTCTTGCTGAACTGCTAACCTCACACATTCTCAGAAACATAAACATACAACACAGTTCTAACACCAGCTATACCATTTGCTTCTTAGAAGTTCTCATATCTGATCTACTTCCATATTAATTACCAAAACACTATCTATAATGTTAATTCTTGTCTTTGTACCAGTCTCACCTTTACTAATAGATTCTACTTCTCCAACAGGAAAACAGACATATTTTCTTCAACACTTATCTGTAAGGTCTTATCCAAATTTAGAGCTCTATTCCCTTCTGAAAGGACTATGACTAGGGAAAATAAAGTCTTTGTCTAGTTGTTCAACATCACTTCATTAACAACAACCCATACCTCAAAAGAACTAAGTCTTGCTAAAGTTCTTTCAAGATCTAGTCTTCATCTTCCCATGTCTACCCAGGAGAAGGCTATTTAGTTTTTCAAAAATCAATACATTTCCATGTATTCCAAAAAACCTCCACCCTCTATTGGCTATAGAGCATGTGGTATATTATTGAACATCTGAAATATCACATTATAGCAACCTATGTGTATTTTAACAGCAGCTGTTGTAAAGGCTAAGTCTGGGAGGGGGGAAAATTAGGTGTTGAAGCTTGTGTTTTAAAAACACTTATTTGCTTTTTTTAAGGACATGTGACAGCATAGTTTGCTTCAGAATATGTAACAACAGTGTATTAAATATCTAAGGAACAGTCACCAGTTATAGAGCAATTCACTGTGTCTTTATTTGGTGTCCCAATTTCAGACTGTAAAGGGTACAGTTTCTTATAAAAACCCAAAGTAAGGAGTTTATCTTTAAAGGTTTTTCATAAAAACTCTGAATACCTAAGTATCTCCAAAAAATCTCTCTCACCATGCTTAGGACATGTCCAGGTCACAGGCTTATTTTTAAGTCGTAAGTTTTATTCAAATACATAAATCTTTCTCTTACCTACAGTATACCAACTTGCATCTGTTAATTTGTTGATAACTGCTTCCTGGTATGTTCCATCTGGATTCTTCACTTCCACAACAGTTCCTACCTAAAATAGAGAACTCACTTAGCACTGAAGAGTTTCTAAAACAGGCAATGAAATCAACACCTTCATGTTAGCAAACAGAGATAATTTCTAACCTATTACATGTCAAATATAAAATGTTTTTCCAGTTTCACTTGTATCCCTCAAACTTCTCTTTTCATTCCTTTAAAATAAGCCAACTAACTGAGCTGATTATTTCCTGCCAGCAGGTGGGGAACAAGAACCAATTTGAGTGATGTCATTCTCTTGTATAAGAGCTTTCCCATCAAATCCTCCTGCCGAGTTCTCCAAAGGAATGGTGACTAAAAATCAGTGCCAGCCATACTTCTTAGCTTTAAGGCAAAAAGAATAAAGAGGCTTGCACCAGCCTGTGCTGCATCCCCTTTAACTACAAAGAAAAAATCTAACATGAAGAGTACACTATCTCTAACTTTGTAGCATTACCTTTTATGCTTTGTGATCCTATCTAGCCTGTGTAATAAGTTGAACCTTCTACTCTCACCCCATACCATATATGCACATTTATGTCAAATACTGAACAGAAAAATATTTTTCAAAGCATTAGCAAGATATAAACCAAATTTATTACCTTTAAGGGACCCTTTATGTGGTCATCTTGCACTTCCACTGTTGAAGAATCGTGCCTAAAGGTTACCTAAAAAATATAATTCAACTGACAATCACTTGATACAATTGAGCAGCATAAGCACATGCAAACATCAGCAGCCCTTCTCTTACTCTCATTTTACAGTTAATCACCATAATCATCCCACTTGAACAGTGGAAACAGCTGAAAGCTGTTTTATCCATATATTTTAGAAATATGAGGGGCTAATTTCTTAGTTATCAAAACTCCTAAAATATTTTTTATCTTTCACAATAGAATCATCATCTCTAAAGGAAATGACAGACAAGAGTATAACAAAATTGTCTAATGGCTCAAAATGATGTCTGCGGTTTTCTTAAATTATTTTAACTTCTCTAGTACCACAGCAAGAAAGGAGAAAGTTTCAAGACTTCTGAGTACAACTTTAAAGAAACACTTCTATTTCAATCCTTTGAAATCAAACAGTTTTAGCACCTTTATCTTTTGCTGAGAAAAGTGCATTTTTCACCTTATGGTGGAAAGACAGAAGTTCAGGACACTGCAGTCAACTAAACAAAATGAACAACTCAAACAGGCTTTCAGTTAATGTCAGTCTAGCCTACACACAGAGTTAATTGGAAGGAAATGTAAAAACAGCTAACTTTTCAGTCCTTCAAAACCAGAGCAAGTAAATCCTCTAAACATATTGGAGTATTTTCCCCTATCATTCCCATAAAGATACGAAGGCTGTTGTCCTTCATCCTAGACCCTCTGTCCTCAGAAAAAAAATTGGTCTGGAAATTCAAATGTATGATTAAGTTATCTGTACCAGGTGCTATAGACATTCACCTTTCATTTCAATCACAATTAACTTGGTTACACTGAAAGTCATAGGATTAATTACATCTGAAGTTTTATTTCCACTGCAGTTTTAAAATTCTAGGAAACTGAAAATTCTGGAATTACATTTTATGTATCTATGTACATTTATTAACACACAAATGATGTTCTGATGCTCACCAGAACATACTCACGTGGTGTACTAATGTTGAAGTACATGATATTTTACTGAGTATTTGAAATAAGTAAGAATGTAACATGAGATCCAGCTGTGTAACACTAGCTCTGAACTACAGCAATCCTACATCAAAAGTCTGGACTTGTTTCACAAGTGTACCTACAAGCACGTTCTCACTGTTGTTGAGAGCTTCACTGTAGCACACAGCAACAGTAAAATTTCCTTCAGAACCACAGTGGTCTCTAACACCAACTCTCCTACATAGCCTTCTCAGAGAGATGTTAAGGAGTTTTGCCAAGACCAGCACCTACAACCAAGACTAAGGACAATCTATTTTGACTGTCTAATTAGAAAACAAATGCACTAAAATGCTCCACTGCCTTCCAGGTGCTACTTCAATGGAATGGTCATCTTGTCTATCCTTCTTGCAGTCAGAACTACAGCAACACACATAGTTGTGAGAGGATGTTCTTTTTAGACCTGCACATCTCACTTGCTGATGGCAAATACTTTGTCTACCACACAGACAAAATCATATCTAGCAACCAAAAGGATTCAGGCTAGAATTAAACGAGCAAGGACTACTCTTCTGAACTTCATCCTGACAGATAGAGGTATTTAATTCTCTCTTTGCAGGAATTTATCTAAAAAGCCAAAATTCAGTTAAGATGCAAAATAATCAAGGGGTCACTAGTTGCTCATACAAAATATCCAGTACATCAATTCTGATTTAGAGACATCTGGTTTTATTTATTTTCTGTAGTTATCTTAAAAGTATTTTGCAGCAAAAAGGAACTCTATCCAGAACTGTGAGTCAGCCACAATGTACTCCTATGAAAGGTAAACAAGGCAAATTGCTATTGTGTATTCCAAGAATGGTTTTTCTTTTTGAAGATGTCTTGGGGCTTTGACTCTTTTGGGGGAAGAGTTTTGATACGAAGAGTTTTTGCTTTTTGAGATATTCATATGTGCTCAAAAAATACTGGTTACTAACATAAATATTCAAACTCCAAACTTAGTGTGACACTGCTGGCCTTTCTTGAAGCAGAGAGAAGTGATGTCAGTATTTACTAGTTGAGGGTTTTAATTCTCACAGTATTTAGCAGTGTGGAATCCTTCTGTCTCAGGCAAAAGATTAAGACATTCAGTATATCATCAACTTGGTTAGACTCAGCTGGAATTTCTTCACCATCCTGAAAAGACAGTCCTAGTAAGTCCGCTTACAGCAGAAGCTTTACTTACTTCTGTTTAATAAACACCTTCACAGAAAACAGTTTCTTCTGAAACTGCTGTGCAGGGTGCCCAAATGCAAGTGGTGGTGGATGACGTTGCTAATTGTTTTAGGAGATGCTGCCAAAATAAACTAACATAAATAACTCTAAAAAAAGCTGTAACAGATCTGATAAAGTAGACTAACACTCTTGTAACATCCAAAGTCTTGCCCTTGAGTTGAATTTGTACTGCCTTCAATACTTTTGAAAAGTCCAGGCAAATCTGAAGTTCTACTGCTTTCCATGAGCAAGTGTGCAATGCTGTTATATATTACTGTAGAATTCCATACCATGTACAGAATTTGCCAAAGACTGCTAAACTGTGAAATACAGTACCTATTGGTACTGAAATTGTAAGTACATAGCACCTGCTTTAAACGGAACAAAGTTATTAAATTATGCTGTGATGGGAAAGTTATCATGAAGCTATCTCCACAAAATATTCTAGGAAGCAGAATTGAACAGAAGAAAGCATATTAAAGGAGACACAATTAAACGTATTTTACTTGTCTGAAGATTACAATACTCTATATCAAAAGAATTTTGTTGCCATCCTGCTTTCTCAGCAGAACATCTAGTTATAAAACTTAAGTGACTGCTTTACACTAAAATTGACAGTATGAAGTTAACTGATTTTCCTTCTCTAGTAGTTCTAGAAGACTAAGGCATAAATATATACTGGGGCCAAAAGAAACCCGTTCAGCAAGCAAAAAAAAATAATGCAGCAGATAAACTACCAAAATTCCAGACAAAGCACACCTGATAATGAGAATCTTTGTTAGAGCTAATATTGGGGGAAGTATGTGCATACCAGAAAGAGCTAAACAAATTTTCAGAGAAAATCAGAGGGCCACTGCAAAGTTTAAGAAATACACATTCTTGGTGGAGAAAAAAAAATGTAAACAGATATTGTTACTGCACTTACACATAAAAATCCCAGCCACATTACTCTAGAAAGCAACAACAGTACTGGGGCCGAACTGCCCTAAGCAATACAGTAACAGTGAGCACACAGACACACAGACACATACACACACATAACTGAATCCAGTGGGCATTGTACAAAATCTCCACAAACAATTTACAGAAAAATTCCATTTCATGTCAAGATCTTGCTGCAAACCTTGCAGTGACCAAACTTCAAGTGATAAACCCATTAAAAAATACTTAGCACTGAATAATAAATAGCAAGTGTCCATCTAAGAAGGTGGACTGAAAGTCCCCAAAAAACTGAAATAATTTAAGATTTCACTGATCTAGGCACAACAAAATTCCTGTACTTAAATACCGATGCTTAACAGTTTAAATAGCAATATTTAATCACTTAGACCAAATGGTACTGTAAAGCATAGACCAGCTGATGCTATTAAGAGTTTTGACTAATGAAATGAAAAGACCACTGACTTGCTTTTCCGAAAGATTTAAGACAAAAATCTTCTTGTTGTATTTAACATTGCTATCAAATAAGTGACAACAGACCTTCCCACCAGGGTTTATGGAGAGTGCCTGCTCACTCCCTCAGACACACTACAGGCAAAAATCAGCCACAGCATGACAGCAGAGTCAAATAATGCACACTGGTTTATAGTGTGCAATAGTCTTCAATAACAGGTTATCGCCACTCACATTTCACACATTTTTCACTTAAATTTACAGTACATGTAAGAAAAATATTCTGCCACTGTAACTCATGCAGAGCAACAATATAATTTGTATTTTCTAGGTGGTTTTGATCCTTGCTCTGTAATGTTTCTGTGTAAGGTTAAGAGGCAAAGCAGAAAAACAGTACCTCCTCCCAAATCAGTTTTTAGGGCAACATTATCCCAACAGAAATATACAGCCATTTTGCAGTGTATTGTTCTCTTTATTTCTAGAAATGATAATTTAAATTTTCAAGGAATGTTAAAATGCATATCTTCCAATCTCTTTGCAGAATTTTTATTTGTCCTGTACATGGCTTATATTGATTCAGTCATTAACTAGTTATCATAAAGCTTAGGTGAGATCCCCTGCTTGCTGTTCTGAAAGACTCAATATGCCAAGTGTTTTTTGGAAGGCAGAAGGGTTTCAGCTAATTCGTGAAGCACTACCTAGGTGCCACAGCTAAATGGCAGTGACCTGTGCTCCTCAAGTAAAAGATACCCTATATTAAAGCCTACTTTCAGTAGTCTTAGCTATTTTGTGGTAATATTGTCCCATACATAAGCCTACGTTTGTCACATTTTAATCCATTACTTTAAGGTCAGCCTATGGCATTGAAGGTCAAAAACACACAGATGACAAAGTTGTGACAGAAACAGAACATATTTATTTGTGTGGGAGTGAGGGAATCCCTCCCATCCCAACAATAATAAGCTTACTGTTATTTCAAAGACTGTAATGCCAGCCTCCAAGGACAGGACAGCCTCTTAGCTGTCCTGAGAGTGAGAAGAAGTTTCACATTGCACCATTTTGAATATTAATCACTTTTTTACCCCGCCTCAAAAAAAAGCGTTCGCAGGAAAACCACATACCTTGACTTTGACAAGCCTTTTTGCTGTCTTGATCTTGGCTTCACAGAAGGCTCCTCTATACTTTGCACTCACATCAGTGCCCACTGTGAGATAGGGAGGCTCATCAATTGCCTGGAACAGAAAGGAAAACAACTGCTTTTTAATTAATGACCACTGGCAATACAGCTACCATAGTCTCACCAATTTCTGTGGACAAAGTATTACGAAACAGCCCAATTAAATTGACAGCAGTAGAAACACAGAACACAACACTAAGCTAATACAATGAATATAATTACAATCTCATAATATACAGATATAATCTTGTGATATAAGATCATAAATACAATAAACTGATACCACAGCTATCTACAACAAGCACCACATAGGCTTCCAGCCTCTGCACCATCTGAAGACAGAGCAGGTGATCAATTCTGCTGCAATGGTGAAGGCCAAACAAGTGCTCTACCTTCTCCTTAAATTGCCTCAAGATCTGATAAGTTGCATGAAGACATTGGTGTTTATTTCCCTCAAACAATCAGTGCTCATTCTTCATTAGTAAATGGCACAGCTCTGAGGAGATTTTGCTTTTTTCACTTTCGAATAAAGTACAGGATAAAGGTGACGCTCATCAGGAGAGAAGCCCATGGGCAAGGTACAGTAGGAGATTGACAGAGACTAAAAACACAATGAAGGTGAAGGGTCCAGACAAAAGACAAGGTTTTGTGACATGAAACACACGAACAGGTGACACCCAAACAGGGAAATAAGAAACAGAACAGGTGGGAAATAAGAGAACATAGGTCAAATCAGTATACTGAATGAGATCATGAAGGCACAGTTCCTTCAAAGGAAGTTCATCTTCTCTCACACAACCTCTCCTAATACAATCTGGGTGAGGAGATTCCAGATAACTGAACCACCTATGAAGTATCACTTCATAGACTCTGAAGAGGGAAAGCAGAGGGTGACACGCAAGAAGAGTGAGGTTTGCTTTCAAGAGCTGCAAGCCACCATGGAGACCCAGACAAGTGCAGAGCAAAGAGATTTAAGCCTTTCTCAAAGCCACACTGTGTTTCTGTGCCAGATTCAAACAGCTTACAAAGTGCATCTCTGGCACATCCAGGTTCTCTGTGGGAAAAAAATAGAGATAAATCTTCACAGGCCTCAGAGACTGATACTATTTGAAACTGAGGTGCTTGCACTCAGCATCAGGTAATTCCTACTAGCTGCTTCCAGTTCCAGTACATCAGAAGGCATAGAAGTGTGTACTTGAATACTTCAATGCACCATTTTCCAGAAATTTAAGTTGTACAAAACTTGAAATTGAGAAACATTGGCTGCTACAGGGTTAACTCCTTATTAATGATGTTTTTTACAGTGACTCTGCTCCAGCCTCTCTCTCTCTCTCTCACTGGCAGGCAACAGAATACATTTCTGAGTACTATGAAATCCTTATCAATCTGCACTAAGATCATCAGAAGCATGAATGCACTAATGAACCCCTCGTTCTCTCTCCCTTCATGTGTGGTACGTGACTGCATGCAGAATAGTAGGATATACTACGCTGGTGGTAGTATATCCATGAACACCTATCCTTTCACAAGCCAGGCTTAATACCAGTAAAACTCCACTGAGATTAACAAGGAATCTGTTAAGCATGTTGGGATTCTGAAATTCATTCCCTTCTTGCTTGCCCAACAGAACTTGCCTTTGAGGCAGGCTGCCATGGTTTTCTCTTGCTACACTTGGATGGATGCTGAAAGAGGGACTCAGATGGTGATAAATTTGATTTTGGTCAGTACTCTCACCGAAGTGAACCAAGAAGTGGCTGTTTCACTCAATCTGAATCTGAGCAGAGGAAAGGAATGTATTCTCTTGCAAAGACTGTAAAACTCTAAAAGGGGAGCATCCCCCTTGCTCCACTGCACTCTTTAGTGAAGAAACTCATTCACCACTACACGGGTGATAGCATTTCATGCCAGTTCATCTTGCAAAGTTAAAAGGAATTGTAGAGTACTGAGATTACTTTAACAAGAGTTACAGACCCTAGATGGGTCCACAGAGACACACAGCTATGATTCTCCTATAAACAAAACTTAAAGAGCTGGCTGTGTCAATGTCAGTCTATACTTCCCTATACAGACAAAAGAATTATCACAAAGACCAATCCACAATGTCAAGGTGAACTTACAGAAAAATATACAACACCTTTTCTTCACTGCTATTGACACTAACCAAAACAAAAAAATTAATTTTGAGCACCAAGATAATCTGAAGATCTGGTCTTTGTTTGAAAATTCACGGCAGAGGAACAGGCAAGTCAACAACGAAACTTTAAGCGGGACTTTAAATTCTTATAAAGATCATAATTACCAGTATTGTGATTACTTTATCACCACTCTAACTTATTCTTAACAACCTCGTCCAGAAAGAATATTCATTCAAAAAACAACATCTGTAAGAACTTCTGTTACTAACATACAAGTTAATTTCAATCTCTAGCCTAAATCCTTTGAAATGGCTCTGATTCCTTTCACTGGAATTAGTTAATATGTACTACTGTAAAGAACTTCAAAGAATAGCAAACATATGGACTATTTAATTACCAATGTAGGTATGTTTACTAGAAATACAGCATTGGAGTGGCTTTTGAGAGAAAAATGATGAAATTTATTTCTTTAACTACCACTATAAATCATTATATACTTTAAAACAGTATCTGAAATCTTCAATGGATACGTACTGGATTTTTTCCTGCAATTTCATTATTCCATTGAAAGACAAATTACATGGGCTTTCCCCCAACCCAAATCACTTAACTGAAATTTCCAAGATACTTCCCTCATTGTGACAGAGTAACAGCTGAAAGTGGTAAGTTAAAATAATTACCAAAATGTGATGCATCACAGTGATTGTAAACTAGAAAAATAAAAGTAATGATCAGAGTCTGGCATTAATTTCAGATAATTGTTACCATGACTTTGTCATTCTCACCAACTCTGAGTCACCTGTTCTCAAGCAGGTTTTATTCAATTCCACCAACATTAGAGAGATTAAAAATTAGTATACAGCTATTTTTACCCTTCTGTTATCCCTTCCCTGCTTTGTGCTTACGTCATTTATTAGATGTCCTTATGCTCTGACTGAATGTATCTTTGACTATTTAATTTTGACATGTTTTATCAGTATTTGTTTTTATTCTTTTTTCAGGCTTTTCAGAGCAGCTTTCCAGAAAACAAAAAAAAAACAAAACCACACACAAAAAAACCCCAAAACCAAAAACAAACCAAAAAAACCACCAAAACCCACGGTATGCTAAAATGCAGCTAGAATCTGACAGTTCAGTAATCTTGTAAAAGGTATTGCAAGCATACTGAAAATATCTTAACAAGAATCATTGCAGGGGTATTTAAAGGGAAGGGGGTCTACCCCATAATACAAAAAGTTCTGGGCTTCTTAAAATTCTTGAAGGCTTCTTAAAACAAAACTGTACTAGTCTCATATGTTTTTATCTCAGCCTTTATTTTATTTTAAAAGACCATGTGAATTGGCATTTACATTTTATATGGCAACATATTCACCTGTAATTTATACTTGAGCAGAAGAATCATCGTTTAAGGAGCATATCACAAACAATCAGTAAACTTCTGTCAATAGCAAAACTGAGAAGTATGCCCAGCACACGCCATCATTCATGTATAATGAGATCATGAACTTTCATTCAGAGCAGCTTCAATAACACCCCAGGATATCCTGTCAATATTTCTATGTCTCTATATATACTCTTCCAAAAATCTCAGCGTTCACACTGGAAAGAGGAAAGTGAAGCTGATGGTAGTATCTCAGCTTGTTCGATTGGTTGTTTAACTATTGCCAGAAGACTGGCATTGAAGGTCTTCATGGAGACCACTCACCCAGCAGGCGGTTCCAAGGGGAATCAGTATTTTGTCTGCATGAATGACCGAGGCCAGGCTCCCGAAGGGCAGCCGGCTCTGGGGGGTGACACCGGGAGACGTCCATCCGTCCGCACACGGATACAGGGCAGGGCCGTACCCCGCGGAAGCCCGCGGCCGCAGCCAGGCAGGGGCTACGGAGGGGCTGTTTTGGGAAGAGATCGGGATGAGCCTTTCTCCAGCAGCCGCTGCAGAGGGTGCTGACAGCTACCACGGATGTTCGAGCAGCGCCCCGAGGAGCTGGGGGCAGCCGGGCCGATGCTCCAGCTTCGGCAAGGCCGCCGGCGGAAGACGAGTAACTTGCTCCGCTCATTTGGGTGGGCAGACGAGCACCAGGGATTCTCCGGGGAGCTGCCGCTTTAAGGGGCGGGGCTGGAGCCGGGAAGCTGCCAGAAGTTTCTGGCTGCCCGAGCGCGGCCGCCCGCCCTCACCCTCTACCCGAAGGCGCCCACAGCTCTGGCAGATTAAGCGCGGATTGCCGTAAACTAAATTTGTCCCCTTAAGGCGATTGCTGGGTAAATCTGCACGCAGGGCTTTCCAGGAGCCTGCCGCTGCTGGAGTCGGGCACGGAGCACCAGCAGTGCCAGCTCCCGGGATCCGGCCGGGAAAGCGTGCGAGCGCTGCCCGCGGCCCTGCAGTGCAGCTCCTCCGGAACGCCGCTGGAATGCGCCTGGCGTTGAGTATCCGAGACCATCGGCCAAATTACTATAAAAAAAAGTTCCGGCGCTGTCTTGGGTGAGCAAGAAGGGATTAAAAAAAAAAAGCATTTCCTGCAGTTTTGCACTTTCCATTAGACTATCCAAACTAATGGACAACCGCCATGCTACTAGTAGCACTTAATTTTGTTTTATTAATGGGAGAAGGATGAATAGTTTCTCTGCTATCTCAATTCACAACTGCTATGCGCACAGAGGAGTTGCAGCAGAGGCTGCCGCAGCTGAAAAGCTCGTTTACCACTTAAATAAGAAGCAGTCTCTAGGTGACCAGTCAGCAATTTCCACCAATTCAGTGGCGGAATTTTCTTTGGCAGCAAAAGCAGGCTGTTGGAAGGGTTCTGCACCAGCCTTCCAGCTGATTATACCTGGAAGGATTGATAAATGGCTAGATGCCCACATCATAAAACAACCTGCACGTCTTCTGAACTTGGATATTTACATCGGTATTAGTAGTTCTGGTCTTCCGTGTATGAGGGAGAAACCACACAGAGACCTTTCCTGGGTACTGTGGAATACACATTTTAACACTGCAATCTAAAATGGTAGCATCACACTTTCACATACATTTTAAAGCTGTAAAGAAGTTGGTTTTCCAGCATTTTTTTTACACATATAGATTTTTCCATCTATGTGGGATGAAATCATCCTCACATCTCTTCTTTCAACTGTGCTGCATTACTATAGTCAAATTCCTTTGTAAAGTCTGTCATGCCATACAGCAGCTGATAATACTGCTTTACATTGTGCTTTGCCCATAAGCACACCTAATACGGTGTGTGTGAATGTATTATTTCCATCTCCTAATCTGTATTCTTCTGCACCGTGCACAGGATGTTCCAAGTAAACCACATGAAAACAAGATTAAGCATTCAATCTAGAAACACGGCAGACATAGTTACTAGGAAAGCCTGCAGGACTGCTTCTGGAGTAATATACAAAGAGAAAAACCTACCCTCAGTCTTTCAAGTATATGTCTGAACAGCCAAGATTTCAGTTCGCTTTAAACATTCAAAATTCAGCATTTACTTACTCTACAAGACACTGGAGTCAAGAAACTAGTGATACATTTTCAACAAGCAAAAACCACCCCAGCTATCCCACAATTAGTGAAAAGAAAGGACTGGTTTTGAAAATTTAAGATTTGTTTAATTTCAACAACCAAGGTTTAGGGAACGCTTGTCAAAGATTCAAGACCCTCTCTCCCTGACCCCACCTGGCATCCAAATTATTACAGAGTTTGAGAAAGAAACATCATAAGGCTCAAAATCTGATTTATTTTCTCACTCCCAGTAAGCATGAGGAGCAGTGACAAAACTTTTTTCCTACTGCCTATGGTATTTTGAAGTTACTTTTCCAAGGGAAGTATTTTCTCACTGTTTGTCTATAGTCCATAATTTAAGAAGGAAACACAGATGGCAAGTGGCAATTTCACACATACTTGACTATTCCATCTTCAGTCATCCCAGTCCCATAATTTAGTAGGAAAACCCACCAATAATACCCCCAACTACTACAATCCAAAACCAAGCCAAATCTTAAAGTCTTCTAATGAAGAGCAAAACTTTTGCATAGCTGGAACCTTAAATTCCCTTTCTCTCCTGCAGAATTAGCATCCACCTCAAAGTCATTCAATAGGCTTTCAGAAACTTTTGGGGCAATGAAGGCTTGAAAAGACTAAATTTTAAAAAACAGCATTTTTTATTTTTAAACAAGAGTAAATTCAACATCTCCTAGACAAGTTCTGAAAAAACATTTTCATGAACACAGGTAAAAAAAACACAAACACAAAAATTTCCTCCCCAAATACTAATGCATTTAACTTATAGATTATTACCTTAAATACTTTCAAACTGCTGCAGTAAGTTCCACCCAACAGCAGAGATCCACCTACACACTGTAGAATCAATCAATAAGCAAAATCACAGTGTAATTAGGAGTGCAAGATTTTGCTTACAGCTCAACCTTCTGTAGCTCAGAGGATGTTCAACTTTATAGTAACAGCAGACATCTTCAGGAAAAAACTATTACTATAACATTTTTAATAAACTCAGTTTTGCAGATAATATCTTTATCGTTGATTTCAAATACATTCTTCATGTATTTTTAGAGCAACAAAGCTAAGACACTTCTAAAACCTTTCTACAAACCATATCAGCAAGGCACACAATTCCTCAAAGTATCTGAAACAAAGACTGAAGCCCAGAAAATAAAAAATTCCTTATAAAAAAGTAAATCAATTGGCCCATCATCCACCTTCCAGAAATTAGAACACCACAACAGGAAGGAGGAGGATTTTTTCTGAAATTTGCAAACTACAAAATAGAATAAAAGGCAGTGATGTTTTCCACATGAAAAAGCTATTACATGAAAGCCCAAGACTAAGAGTATGCTTTGAGCAAATTTCCTTCTGGCTGAAAAATCAGATTTTTACTTGCTTTTTGGTTTTGTTACTGTTGTACATTTCATAGAAAGGCAGAACTATTTATATATATATATAAATTTATGAAGGAAAATGGTTCAATTTTATCAGTATTTGCCCACAAATCAAAATTATGGTAGGAAACATCCTGACCAAACATTTACAAGTTACAAAGGGGGGTAGGGAGTTCTTGTAATGAAACCTACTTCCAGTTTCAATTTAAAATCTACAGGAAGTTTCAAGTAACACCTCACCAATCTTGTAAGCAAACATTATACAGCACATAACTGTGGCAAAATATCATTATTGTCTATCCCCTTGACCAAGCTGAAAGTTACCAGAGCTTAGTGCACTGATGTCTGAAAGCATTAAACCAACTTCTGACAGCTTTAGCCTTCCCTACAGGTGCAAAGCGGATATTTTCTTTATTTCAAATTATTCAGTTAGATCAGTCCAGTGCCAAGCTTATTTAAAGTTCTTAAAGACTTGAAAGGGTTCAAAAGCTGATTTTCCTCTCCAAATAAAAGTGAGCTGTGGAAAGGATTTACAAGTTCTAAGATCATGAAGGACCAAGAGACCCAAACGAGAAATTCAATTCAGTAATCACAAGTAACACTTATTTATTATAGCTGTATTAAATGCAGAATGGATTTTCATTATTTTTACTTACCCATGTAAAATTGAATTTTTATGGAACTAATTCCTTTTTTGGAACTATAAGTTGATGAATGAAATTATAAAAATATTTTAACTCTACTAAGAAAATGAGAATAATTTAAATATTTTAGAAGTTAGTCTATCCTAATCATTGCCAAAGAGTAACTCAATTCTCCATCCAGAAATTTACTGAGTAGTGTAATTTCCAAACATCTAAACTGTAATTACCTCATTTCCTATTCAAAACAGCAAATCCAGAAAGGTGACTATGCTTAAAAAAATTACAGCATTTAGGGTTTTTTTTTCCCCCTACCATACTGAATAAAACCCACTGAATTCTGATTATGTTCCTAATTTGGTCACAAACTTGGTGCACCATGATGTGGCCCAGCAGGCTTGTACCAACTTTCAAGTCTGCAGAATGGGGGTATTGCACACCTTACTCAAAGTCAAGTATGTATTTGATGTTTCTCTATAGTACTTTCAGACCTAGGAATGGAAATCTGTATTCTTTATATCAGTATAGTGTATCACTCTATAAAATGTTTTATTTAATAAAAACACTCCAGAACTGCTGATCGAGCTCTCTAAAAATAATGCCAATTCTTTATAATTCCTCTTGTTCTGTATTGCTGAAAGACTGCATGAAGAAAAGATATTTTGAATGCCTACTCCTGCTGTTTATGCCCCTAAATATAAAATCTTTCTTGAAGTCAATTATTGCCATAGCTACCAGATCGCAATTTTTTCCTGTAAGGTTTAGCTAAATATTCAAACTATTTAACATTATAGCTTAGTACTGTGACACAGTACAACTTCATTAATTTTGGCCAGACTTTTTTGTACATTTCAAGCCTGAACACTGTTTCTACATACATACAGATAAAACAGTAACAATTAATTTGAAATAAAGAGCTTCTCAATGAAGACTTTTAATCACAAACATTTAAAGGCTTCTTTCACATTTCCTGTATTTTGCCCAAAATTCATCCTAGTATGGAGAACCATAAGTCAAAAAAAGAAAGCAATCAATAAAGTGTTTGTTGTTAGAGGGTAAAGTAATTCGGCAAAAAGTATGTCCTCGATACCTGTTTAGCACTTCAAGTTAAATTCAATTTTTACATTGATAAACACCCTTTTGCCAAGTAAAAGCTTCAGATATTGCTTAGAAGCATTATTTAAATTATTAGGTCTGGAAAACTTGCCTCATTTTTAAAAATGTGCCACAGTCTTGTGTAGAGATGCTGCTATGAAAAACTTGGGATGTTTCAAAGCACTGAAAAGAATGATATATTAATGATATGCTTGCATTCTAAATGGATTGGAACAAAGATCATTTGATAGTTTAATCAAACAAACCAGTCCAGGCTATTCCTGAGAAAAATCATGACTTTGTAAAGTCTGAAAAAACAACAGTCTATGAAATCTCAAGACAAAAAAAAACCCAAACAAACCTATTTTTAAACAGTTTTATAATTCTTGGGCATTATTTCTATTTCCAAAGACAATTTAATGATTGTTTTCCTTTTAAAAAGTTAGTTGCACAGTAAATTCAGTATAACAATGTACAGAACAGGAAACTCTATGTATGTGAAATGACTTGTCTGTATTCTAGGTAACTAATAATACTGGCATTTTAGTTGACAGAAAAATATAACAATATTTTTAGATAGTAAAACTGACAGCAAAAGCAAGAACAGTGAACAGATTCTAAAATCAGATAATTACCTAAGAATGCTGGGGTTTTTTTCACTGAAATTGTGGCATATTAAGATTCTGTTTATGATCATCGAATTTTTAAAACTATTTTCTGTTGTGTAAATCTTTAGAAGCAAATTAATGCTAAATTGAAAAACTGAACCTTAAAAAAAAAACACCACCAAAACTCAAAACCAATACCCAAAAAATCCCAACCATAAACCATGACTCCTTTTTCTGCAGATACAAAATAAAATTTATTGCCTTGGTTTACTTCCATTGTTTGTACAACACTTTCTAAACTGGCTATGAGAAATGAAAAGGGGAGGAGTTATTTTTGTTCTTAAGTCAGAACAGAAAGGGAAAGCTGAAGGAATGACATACAATTCAAAATCTCCGAGCAGAATGAGATTTCTGAAACACTGAGCCAAGTCAATTCACTAAACACAGCTATGATTTTATTAGTCTGACAATGTTTAAATATGTACTGATAAAATTATATTCCAAAATTCTAAGCATTTAAGATGTTATTTTGTATAGTTATATGAAATCATGACTGTAGCTGATTTGTATTTTAATATAAAGTACTTTTTAGAATACCGCATTAAAACTGTAATGGAATAACACATTAAATCACATCATTAGTCTGGTAAAAAATTAATGTGTAGCCTCTGGATTTGGTTTCCGCCATTGTTGCTAGCTAGGAGAATGATGGGAGAGTACACAAAAGTAATGCCAAACCTACACACAACTGTCAAACAATACAAAACAAAAAATGTAAATACAAAACAATGCAAAAAAAGAAGTTTGCTTATGGAGAATCAATCCTTTCTCAAGACATGTTATTTAGTAAGTTAAGTGCAACCAATCTGCACATAAAGGCTATGCACAAATCCAAGCATTGAGAATCTAAGAACTTGTGCACTGTGGTTCTGGAGACAAAATTAATTTGTAGCAGATAGCCAACTGTACACAAGAGTATACCAAAAGTATGGTAGTATAAAATGTCTAATGTCACAGCAACACAAGAAATTTTAGACAAGAGAGTGGATTTTACATCTGCCGTGCTCCCTCCATTGCTGTGTAGTAATGTAAAACTGCTGGCCAGGGACAAGACACTTAGAAAAGAACTATGAAAATTAGTTTAGAAATACCTACAAAGAGACTGAAATAACTTAATCTAACCACTTTATCAAATATTAAATTACAATGGATGAGATTCCTGGGATAAACAAACAAAAACTTAATTACACAAAAAAGGTTTTCAAGGTCATTCCTCCCAGCAGGATCATTTTAGCTGTATTATTCATAACAGGTGAGTAATACCTATTCTTATATTTAGGAATGAATATCCTGCAATCTGCAGTGCTTATATAGGCTTTTCTAGAACATCTCATCTAAACACTCCTTGCTACTGTTATTTCTTGTCTTATCAATATTGCAAATGGAGACAAGTGTACTTGTGCTTTGTAGCTTTCAAGAGATGCAACTTCTTAGAGTAATCCTATTTCTAAAAAAACCAACATGGTGTAAATTTTATCTATAGGTAAAAATTTTTATATATATTTTATATATATTTTATATATTTTTTTATATATATATATATATATGCATTTATATTTACCTATAGGCCCTGTATTTTGAACTGTCCCTCTGGAATTTGATTTAATTACCTCACATATTTCTCCTAGTTGGTGCCTAAAAGTGGACACAGGTATGGCCTAGTTAATTGCAAGAGAAGCAAATATAATTTCACACAATTTTCAAGTAATACTTTAACATTCCAGTATGGCATTTGCCTTTTTGGCAGAAGTATGGGATTGCCTCATGTTCCATTTATTTTTTGTCTATTTTTCCAAGAAATGGCCCCTCAGGAGATGGGGATAACATGCAGCAGGTTCCATTTTCAAAGGCAGTGAACTACTAATGTGGCACGTACCACACCATGAAACTCTGGCAAGTGTTGATGGCTCCCCAGCTCAGCCTCCTGGCTGCCTTCAGCCCCAGACGCTAAAACCTGAGACGAGAAGGCAGCAAAGTTCTCGATTCGATGTGCTGGGAGTCTTGACTCACTGAATAAAGCACCAGCCTCACTCCTCCTGAGGATCTGGACTACTGCAAATTCATGACATGAAGCACGACAGAGGAAATGAGACGCCTAAACAAGTCGGGGGGGCTTGCAGATAGGTTCTGAGCCAACCATCCAGAATCTACCCTACTTTACAAAGCACTGTTACCAAATTCTTTCTGCCCAGTGGACACAGCACCCAGTGTCACATGCCCACGTTGATAATACAAAGGAGACTTCCACAGTGCCATCACTCGCACTGAGAAGTATCACAAACACCCACAGGTTAGCTAGAGTCCTTCACTGGATTTGGCCTGCAGTGTCAGACTCAAGTGCTCTTTCATTGCAAAGGAAAAAAACAATATTGCAGGGACCTTTAATCTTATAGTCTACGGCATTAAAAATCCCATAGCTTCAGGATGAACCGAGCTTTTAGGTTTAAAAAAAGGATGTTAATATGCTGTGTAACTGGTTGCTTGAAGAGATCATAAGATCGATTAAAATACTCCGTCACTTCGAACCTTTAAATCAACAGTCTTACTAAATACACATTAAAAGGATGATCAAGCAGCTTTTGAGGTAGCAGTTCAAACTAAGCCTAATATGGCTATAGGTATTCACACTCTGAATCAACAAGGAACTTCCACAGTTAAAACAAAATATTTTGATAAAAGGAAGCTACAGAACATGAAGTCTTCTAAACAATTACCTGTGCTTTTCAAGATTCTGTGAATTGCCCCATACACAAAACAGCCTATCAAAGTAATCAGAAAAATCACTCAGTCAAAGAAATACCAGCTTTACCACTTCTGATTTGTGCTGATGTATGTCAAAACTCATTTTGCCACCCCCAGGCACTTGTGCGATGTCTCAGACAGACAGGAAGTATGCACATGGTTTTATCTCTGGTTAGAGCTCAACTTACTTACCATAATACTAATTTTAAAAATACTCTGTACACAGCTCCACTCAGCAACAATCTGCTCACTTCTTTAGTTTTAAAAGCTCAACTGTTGCAGTCAGTCCCCACTTCCTCTCCACAAATTACGTAGGGCAAAGCTGGCTGCCTTGCCTTTTACTTTTATTCATTGCTCTGAAATCCAGCAATCTTGTGCCTATTATAGCTGTGGGGTTTTTAGCCTCAAAGACATCCAATTATAATGGATTAGAATTTCATAATGCATTTTTCTTAGTGCTTAGAAAAAAACCTGGTAACATAGCTTGTATTTAATACAGTTGCTTATTAGATTTCTGAAATGGCAATAGTCATAATGCTTTATCTCTGCAAAAGAACAGATGGAATAGGCCCTTCAGTTAAATTCAGGAGGGGAAGAAGAAAAATGGGGACTACTAAAAGAAAAAAAATATTTTAAGTGAGAAATTACTAACAGAGTGTCTGCTGTATTTGCAACCAAAATACACAACTACCTCTATAAGAATCAAAATATTAATGTTTTGTGTAGAATTATGAGGTGACAAGTGGCAAGAAGCAAAACAGCCTGATTGCTACAGTACTGACAGGAAACTTCTAAAAATGTAAGTGCTTTAAAACCTAACTGGTACAAAAGTATACAGCTTCTTTATGGTAGAAATCTAATCAAACAGAACTGTTCTAAATGCAAGTCACACTCACTTATTTGTTTTTTCCTGGTTCCTTTGAATAATCATCAGGATGGAGTTTTGATCATTATGCAGAGTTAGAAAATCAGTCTAGTAAAAAGGGTTGAACCTATTCACTCCTCTGAGAAAGCTGGGAATGCTAAGATAAATACCTAAAATCTCTGTCTACATGCAGAAAACAAACAAAAAAAAAAAAGTAGTGATCAAAAAGAAATCCAATAAAATGAGTTTAAATAATCAGTTGGTGACACACTACCTACTGCCAAGAGTAGTTCCTAATTTCTGAAACTAGGAAAGGTGGGGGGGAGATGTGTACTGCTAGATGCTCACCACCAGCAGTTAGAACAGATGGTGTGTTCTTTCATACTTCTTTTGTGAGTTAAATTAACAACTCACAAGTGTAAAAAGGGAAAGCCTGGGCCCTCCAAACTCAAATCCACATGAATGACGAGGCCTCTCCCTGTGCATCCATCCTTTTTCATCTGTTCTGATACACCTTTGATTAAGGGCTAAAGTGCTTCAACTCACCAATTCACTTGTTTCTGTTACTTTTGCTAAATTTATATTCTTTCCCTTTAGTACATTGTATCACTTCAGTGCAAGATCACACAACAAAGTTAACAAACTAGGAGCAGATAACTCAATGGGCAAATTGGCAGCCTGCCTCAAACTACAAGATGAAGTAGTACTCCACAATAATTTAGAACTTGTAAGGTTCTTGTAAAAAAAAACCCACAGAAACTTCAAAACTCTTCTTTTCCCGTGGGTGTTTGATAGCATTTTCTGTATTTACCTTTTCATTGCATACTCAGGCTCTTAAAATTTCTTTTTTTCCAAATTCCAAAAATTGAATGTACAAGGCCCTTAGCTGCAGGGGAAAGATGACATTTACCATGCTACTTTTTTTTTCTTTAATAACTTGATAGTCAAGCTGTCTCTTCTTCAAATGATTTGGGTGTCAAACAAACAGCTTTCGGTCAAACATCTCCACTAAAACCCTGAAGTGGCTTTAAACTGGCTGAAACCACTTCAGCACTGGAGTATACGCAAGGTCAAACACAAGTTTGTATTCAAGTCTAATCTACTTGGATAGCTCTCAAAAAAACAGTTAATGTTAAGTTTTATATCCAGCACACATTATTTGCAAACAAAGCAGGTTAACTGAGCATTCTCTAGGAATGCTCTAACTTTTGATCTTTATAGAGAACTAGCAAAATACCATTAGATCACAGAACAAAACAAATTTTAATTAATCTGTGTTTGTAAAATAAGTCCTATTGTAAACTGAGAACTAATATCAAGATTAATTTCAAAAATTTCAGAATCTACCACAAAAGAGGCACTTTGCTTATTCAATTTATAAATGGAATCAGTCCTGTCAAAAATCACTGCTTAGTTTGACTTTCCTGAAATATACAATATTTAATGTGACTGGACTACAGATAACTTGTACCAAGATGATGATCCAGTGCTGAGGCAGTCTTTAGAAGTCCTTTAAGGAGCAGAGATCTACAGCAGAACAAGAAAATTCACCAGAGCCATACAGCTGGACAAGCGAGAGTGCTCACAAGTCACTGCCTTGCACAGAATAACTCCATTAGGTTTAACAGCAATAACAGACACTAAAGCACACCTGAATCCAGAAAACTTGCTTCAGGTTACACCACACTGGCAAAAAGATCAAAATATGAGAAAACATTCTTTCAGTCCTCTCAGGGTCTTGCATGGATTTAACCCAGGGATCCCATTAGCACTGTTTGACAGAGCACATGCACCCAGAAGCACTGCAGTTACAGGAATATGAATATGCAGACTTTCTCCCCATTCACAGAGCCTGACACTGCAATTAAAAACAGCAACTGAAGGAAGGGTCAATATCACTGCAAAGATAATTTCATTCAATAACACCTCTGGCATCTAATTTCTTCTGATAAATTCAGACTTGGTGGAGATACAGTCATCCAAGTCTCCATTTCAGACTATATTAAATTAATAGCATGTAGCACAAAGATACCTTACCTACAGAAAAAACTCCTGTTCTCTCTAACTTGCCTTTTGCTTTTCTCCTGGTTTCTCCAAACAGGTTGTTTTCATCTCAGACAAAGTGCAAGGCTAAGATTTGCTAAGATACAAACACAAGTTACAGAACCTGAAGATGCACTTTAGAACAGGCAAACCAGGCTCTCCTCTGCTTTCCAGTGACTTGCTCTGAAAAAATATCCTAAAATTTCTCCACTGGCTTCAGGAGATTTAGCATGCACAGACCAACAGTCTTGTCTTCCTTTCTAGGTCAGTGCCAGCAATAACTTCTAAGACTCTCATTTTGCAAACTAGCCAAACCAAAAATATTTTTCACTTGTTTTGGGTTTTGACAATGTTTGACTTCACTAGATACACGCTAATCCCTACACTTTTCCTTTGGTTTTAGCGTTAAGGGAATCCTTCTTTGGAACATTTTGACAGATCTTCACTCCTGGTCTAAACTAGCCATTTATTCCTCATCAGTAACCTGCTATGCTATTCTTGAGTCTCCAAGGTAAAAATTACACAAAAGCTAACAAAACACATCTCAATTGGATAAAACAATTAATACACCAAGAGTCCAATATTTTTGACTTAAAAATAGTAAGCCCTTATATTTGGCTTTCCTGGAATTCCCTATGCCACAATTATGCATTTGAAACATCTAATAGAATATAACTAATGAAATTCAAAGCAAGCTAGCCAACAAATTGAACCTTTTAAAGAACTGCAGTAATTTCTAGATATTAAAATGTATAAGTCTGTGTTTGTGTGTGTATACAAGTAAGTGTAAACTTGACCATTATTACCTTGACAGCATAAATTTTTGGAAGTAAAAATTACAAGTATTACCCTTTACAGGTATATCTATCCTGGTCTCTTTGATGATACATTCTAAATATATTTTTTGATTACAATCCTTTCCTTTTTTCCCCTTTTTACATTTATCAAATATTCATTTTTCTCTCCAAGCTTCCTGCGAAGATTCTACTTCCTAATAAAAATTATTTTACTTTACATTAGCTAAGATACAAACAGCATACAATAACTACATGCATGCAAAGTATCAATAGTGCTTCCGCCTTATTCCATGCAGAGACTGTATTTTCTAACATCTGGAGTACAGTCTTACAATCTTTGAACTGCCAGTAAATTACACTGCAATACAAATATCTATCTCCATAATATCTTTCTTTTATGAAAATATGGAGATCTATCTTTATAGAAAGGTATTACACCTTTCAAAATAGTAAAAAAATTCTTCAGCTTCCTCTTCCAGTAAAAAAAAAAAGGAAAAGGGGAAAAAACCTCCAATAAAAATTTAAAGCAACCACAACTCTTGCATGTGCAAAGAAAAAGATGACTATATATGCAGATAAAAAAATTACATAAGAAGAGTTGCATTAGCCAAAGTTTTTAATGTTCTGATTGCTCCCTAATATTCTAATGAAGGTATAGGTCCCTGAATAATGAGCAGGACTATTAACAACAATATTTCTTAATTGTTTCTTCAAATCTCCTTAGAAACAAGGCTACAGAACCCATGGCACTACAATAAAGACAATGAGAGACAAGACACAAATAAGGTTAAAGAGAAGTGAAATATTAACATTACTACACACTCACTTTCACTATGTAGAAGCAGCCAAGCAGCACAAAAACCAATTAAAATTAGGTTTGGTCTGCCACTACAGTAAAATAGTTGGTTAAGAGTATAGATAGCTTCCTGTCAAGAAGAGCAGACAGCTTAAGATTTCAGTTATATAACCAATTATAATCACATAACCAATTATCAGGGTCTGAAAGAGAAAAAAAAACCCCACATTATTTTCTGTTAAATCTCATGTTTGTTACCAGCACATATTGGGCCACTGTTGTCAGGTAAAATATACACATCCTTGCAGAACATGGATGTCTTAACTAAGCTGGACACTGGTTAGCTGTAGCAAAGAAATTAGTACCACAAATAATTTACCAAGGAAAACTGCTGTAAGTTATAATCATGCTCACAAGCAGACTACTTCTATTATTGAATAAACTTGATTTTCACTTATGTAATCCTCTTCCAGAAAAATATAAACATTCTTTTCCACAACACACTTTCCTTTCAAATGGGCAGTTCCTCAAACTATTAAGTAAATTGTAAATCCTTCACTCACTTTCCATGTTGAAAAAACCAACAACTTATTTGTATCTCCCACTTTCCCCAGATTAATAGAAATAAATGCCTCTTTGGAGTAAGGCATATGTAACTCAGTACAACTGCATATGGGTTAAAAAAAAAAGTGAGAACTAAAATTTCAAGTCCACAGTTTTTATTTATCTTTTTTCATCATAAAAACTACAGTGTTTCTGTAATAATATTCTTCTATGAGCTAGTTTTACAAGTATCCTACCTTGTAAGAACACAATTCCTAACTTACATAAATTTAACAAACATAATCACACATGTAAACTTCTCTCCCATCTCAATTAATTTCTGGAGAATACTACTGGCCAAATACTCTTGCATGGTCAGTAGCAAGGGTATTAAAAGAAAATTAATAATTTCTCTTTCTCATTCCTCTCCACAACAGCATTCATCTTGCAGAGTAAGAGTTCAGTACCTACATGTAAGAGTTCAGTATTTAAGTTTGTGAAAGGAGGTTTGGGGAAAAAGGCAAAATGTAGTCAATGTGACAACTACTCAGAACAATGATGCAAGATTCTTCTGTTCAATTAAGTTCTACTTTTCCATCAGAAAATACCCATAACCAACCAAGCCTGCAAGCATTAAAAATAAAACAGATATTAAGAAAACAGAAATACTCAGCTGAAGACAAGTTTGGAGGAGATTTGTCAAGTGGTGCATAATTATGAAGACATATTTTAGATGCATGCTACGCAGAAAGTGTAAGTGCCACTGTAGAAATATAGGGAATAAGAACAATATATGTGCAGTTAGTATTCAGCTAGGTTACCTTTCAGACTTGAAGGAATTAAAGAACCTAAACTACTTGTTTCATACCTTTTATCCAATTTATCCACCCAGAATACTTCAGTTTCTTTGGCTACTCATTGCTGCACCTGTTTCCAAAACATCTTCAGCTGGCTTAGCCTGTGACTAACAGCAGCCATTTCCAGGGAGTGACTATTTAAAGAAAGATCCTTGCTCAGATTCCACAAAACTCTTCAACATATTAAAGAACAGAGAATAAAATTTTTGAAGTTGCATAGGTAGTGTAAGAGTCTGTTCACTGCTTTCAAGCATGCTGAAGCTATTATGTAAAGCCCAGTTTTTTCTTAAAAGTCTTTAAGCCTCTTATACTAAAACCTTCATTTTTTTAGCCTCTTTTCAAGAAGTAACATTTAGGATTACTCAAGTGAAAGAGAAAGAGTCTACCTTAAGTTTTACTTGATAGTCTTTTGTATGTCAACAATTCTACCGTTACTTTCCACATGAAACTTTGTTCCATTCTCAAAAGTTGAACAAGAGGCATCTTAAGAGGTTTTCAGTTCCAAGACACAATGCAGAAGTCTCAATGCATCTCAATAAAACATCAGTGTCTCCATCAAATCACCAGGTTACAGTATCAATTTCATATGCCCATGAAATTCTAATTAATTATATGTTTATGCTCAGTGTTTTTTTCCCTAAGCCTAAGAAGATAATTGAAGAGAAATTCTGAAATACATGGCTTAAAGGATAAATCTAATCTTCCAGTACTACCGTATGACAAATCAGCCCAATGTAATATTTATTTTCACAGAAATACTGTGCATCACCCTGCTAGAAGAGGAATACCCAGTTAAAGCATTCACACTGGCCTTACTAAGCAACTTATGTGCCCATGTACTACATGGCTGGAATGTTGTTTCAGTGGACACAAAAGCTGTTTGAAGAGAAATTGCCACAGAAAAGGGAAAGATGGTGCAGTTCCTTTAAGACTAAGGAGTTTTTTTTGTAAACACAAGTCCCATCTGCACATTGCATTCAAGTATTGCAGTGGTTTCGGTTTTTTTTCCCCAAGTTCAATTCTGAGGAAACATAGTAAGGATATCCAGCTACAGAGGTAATACAGCAAAGTTCTGGAACTGTGTCTGGATTTGTCTGGAATCAGGTACCTTGGAAGGAAAATTACTATTTCCTTTGGGTTTTTGTTTTAACATATATATGTATGTTATATATATATGAAGATCTTAAAAGCTGATTTGTTTCATCAAAACTCCAACTAAGTAAATACCATACACATAACTAGAGAAACTTGATGAGGTCAGCTTAAGTATCATGGATCATTTTTATTCCACATAATAAATGCTATGTTTAATATTTATTGTCAGACCATAATTAGGATTTCATTACACCATTTCAAATGTTCAAATAAGTGCTGTTGCATAGCAAGTTACTCGAGTGACAAAAATGAAGATTGTTCTCTATTTTAGTGTAAAAAAGAGTATTTTACTGAACTGAAATCAGTGCTACTTGAGCCCCAAATAAAAACATTTCACTAATTTAAAGTTGACCTACTACCACTTGAGTTGCTCTCTAGATGCTACCAATGCCACTTAAAACACCAGTGAAAAAGTCTGTCATAGCAGGACATACACCTCTCTCATATATATTATTATTACTATCTGTCACCAAAAGAGTATTTGTCTTACAATATAGTATGTAAGAAAAGCATCTTATTCACTTTACTTGCATCTAAAAACCTAACTCTCCCTACACTGGCAAGTGTACATATAAATATGTACCTTTTTATGTACAATGTATGAAATAGAAGATGATTTTTTTAAATAAAATGAAGTATGTTTACCTTATCAATCCAAAATTTTGGCTAGCATCAGGCAAAGTGAAATGAAATCAGAATATTAGCTCAACAGCCAAAGAGCTACTAGCAAAGAACAACTGAATTAGTGTAGACAGGCATCTAATATACATACTAATACTTTCTGGAACTTCATGTTAAATTATTCCAGGGAACACACTTGGCAGAAGCCTTGGCAGTCCAATTCTAAAATGGATCAAGAATATCAGAATATATTTGAAGAGTGACTTTGCAGGTTTCAACCCATGTATGCAATACAGTATGTCATCAAGCTACACAATCTTTTCTACTACTTGAATTTTAGGAATGTAAAAATTGCACTAGTAATCTGTGAGTAAAGGAATTAATCCAAGATTTAATGTCTTTTAAATTGTCCAGCATTGCAGAAAAATAGGCAGGAAATTCTGCAAAGAAGACACCGACACCACACAGTTATCACGTTCTACATGTAAAGGTATGGGGACTGTCATTGTAAAGTTCTGGAAGAGCACCTCAGAATGAATCTGTATTTAGAAAATGGAAATTACTCGAAGTTGAATTGTCATCTCCATTTTTGTCTCTGTTCCAGGCAGCAAGGTATTGGTACATATCAAACTCTAATTTTCAAACAGTACTGCAGTCTTATGCTTAAGTATTTCACTATCTCCCTTGATGCCCATCTAGCAGGACAACCTTCTAAAGAAACTGAAGTGGAAATTTATAAAATTATTGTTATGTCTTCAAAAATGCATTTATATTTATGGAAGCACAAAGATTGAGAAGCATATGTATTTTATTTCTGAGTTTAGTGATGTAATTTGAAGTTACATTCATTTAATATTGCAGCAACATCTATCTTTCAATAAGCAGAGCAGTAAAATAAGTTAAAAAGTGAAAACACATATTCCATTACAAATTCCTGAATTCTGAAATGCTGGTATAACATGTACTCATTTAAAAAAAGTCTCAATCCCTTATTATTTCTCCCAGGAAAAGAAATTACACCAACCTAAGTGTCACAGCATTAACAAAAAGATTAACTTAACACTCTTTCACTTAAATACTCATAAATTATATTGGAAAGTCTCTTCCATAATTTTAAATTAATTTAAAGTATTCTTTGAAATCTTAGAAGAATGTAGTCGACATTTATTTTTAAGAAAACATGAAGTGACTATTTAAAATGTACAAATTAGATTTAGTGCTTGCAATCTGCTGTTGAGAGGATAGCTGAAAATAGGAAGGAAAAAAAATTATCACAGTGGATCAGGTTGCCCTGTCACAAACTGAAACATTTTTTTCAGCTCAGAGGAGAACATGAAAAAACAAATTACTCCCTGCTATGTTATTTATTACAGCTGAAGCCTTGCATCAGATACACTTGGATCTGAATTTTGCTGAAGTCAAATCCCATTTCCCAAATCCCATTTAGAAGGATTGTGTTAAATGATGAGGAATACTAAGTTAGAAGGCCACTTAAGAAGGAAAAGGGAAAGGATCACAGATAAAAGCTCAGCTAGAACACCAGTTCTTAGAAAGGAAGATAATGTATCATCCAAATATCTGCATTAAGTTTGTGGTAATAAGCAGAAAACATCACACACCTCACTCTACCGTCTCCAACTGGCATTAACACCCAACTGTCACCAAATCTCCACTTGTCTACCCATAAATATACAGGCCTTCTTAACACATACAAAAAAAATATTGGAAGTTTGACTTTTATTCCCTTCAACTTCCTTATCAAAGTGATGTAATTTCTCTACAAATTATCATTTCCTAGTCTTTTAATTTGGAATAGAGGTAGCACAGTTGCTTACATCTTCCATCCATTGGTAAAAGTACCTATTGTCAAAATGTATTATAGGCATATAGAGACTGTCATCTTTATAGGATAAAATCTAATGTTTATAAATATCTTTCTACAGAAAATTTTAATACCATTTCTCTAATTTAAGTAGAAAGAGACATATTTGTTATTTATGGTATTCTTTCCAAATACTGAGTAAGAGCTTGAAGAAGGAGGGAAAGCAAAGCTTATATTGGCCTCCTTAAAAAATGAGGTTTTTCATCTGACACCATCTCTTTTTTAAGACTCTCCATTTTTTGAAATCAGAGTTTATCATATTGAAAATTAAATTTTATTCATTCCTTTCGAGACACAGCATCAATTCAATTTAATCTTTTCACTCAACATCTTCTAGAAAATACAGACTTCAAACTTGTAAAGAAGTCTAGTGTTCTAGGCAGCAAGCAAGCACAAAAAACCTTCTAAGGCAATTTCACCTGTAGAGAGTTTACAAAATGTTTAGCCTAATGACTGTAAACTGCTAATTTGGCAGAGGGATGGGGAAGGATGTGTGTTCACATGCAGTTTAAACCAATCTTAATCAGTGTTGGTGCACTTCTGCTTTTGTGCCCTTTCTTCCTCTGCCAGGCATCAGTCAGGACAGAACAGTCTGCAAGTGAAGAGTGCATGTATCTGATTGTTCTTAATTTCAGCTTAGTTCCATGTACTCTGGCACCACACAAATGGACTGCTAGCACGGAAGACAACAAGAATAAACAGCCAAGAGTAGAAGAAGGAGACAAGACTGCATTCTTCCATGACCATACAACCTTAATTTGACAAACTACTTATGAAACAAAATCCTTTGCTACAGGTTGTTGGGGGACAAACCGACAGACTGAACAGTAAGAACAGCAAACTCCTGTGCCCAAGAACAGTGTTATTCACATTAGTCCAGCCTGGGTGATATGCTCATCAACAAAGCTCTATAGATGTTTGCATTCACACTTAGCTTAAATGACAACTGATGAATGCTGTCTCTAGTTACTCCTTCAGGGGATCTGCCTAAGTTACAATCAAACACTACTTAATCTGGGCGTTCTGGACGCTAAAAAGTCTTTTCTTTGGTGTACCGACTACCATCTTCACTCTAGAGCAAATACAGGCTCAAAGACAACAGCAATGGGACCAAATAATTCCATGTTAACTGCAGTGATGCCTTTTCCTACTGCTTTTGCTCACAGTAAGGAAAATGCCTTTTCATAGTTCAGCACAATCTTCTTCATAGTGAAGACAGGTTCAGGTACCACCAAAATAGTACTCCACTCTCAATTAATTAAGTGATACTCACTGTCACACAGTGGTCGCACATAAAGCAGCTGGCTCATCTCAGTCCTAGTTTTCTACAGGTAACTCAGCAACACCCTCCACCACCCTGCTCTGACATTGTCACAACTGGCTTTCAGAGCTTGCTTACAAACACTTCTTGCTAAACAGGTCATGACTGCTTTATAGCCTGCCAAGCAAAAAAAAAAAAAAAAAAAAAAAAAAAAAAAAAAAAAAAAAAAAAAAAGACAATGGTGCTCTCTTTATTCAATTTCTCCCCTGGTTCAAACTAATCTTCAGAAGGAAAATAGATGTCTTGTCAAGTATTGAATATCAAAGTGGCTTGCTGTCTTTTCCTCACTTGAATTCCCTGAAATATCCCCTCATCTGGTCACCCCATGTTAACAGAAAAAAGAACAAAAAACCTAACTACCCAGATTTATGACTTTCCATCAAAACCTTTTAAAATAATTATTGTAACACATATTAAATCACTAACATTTAGTTTATACCTAGGGCTAAACAATTTTTCTCAGTTCCCTGGAGGCCTTTTGAAGTCTTCTAGAAGTCTTTAAAAATCCATTCCATGCACATATCCAAGCAAATATCCAGCGAGTGATAGCAAGCACAGTAACTGGACAACACTAAGTGCTAAGTGGAAAAGGCAAAAAGTACTACTTTTTACCGAAGCACATCAATTAAAAAGCAAGCAGCCACAATGCCTGACTTCCCAACATTTCTCAACTGTGACCCAAATCACATTTAAGGCAGAAATAGTTCACGATCTATGGTTTTCAGCTTTGTACATTTCAGTAAAAACAGCTGAAGGGCCTATTAAGTAGAAATGCAGAGAATCCAACTGTTGCATTTCACAACAGGTAGTGAACAGAAAGTGGGTTAACTACTTTCAAGTAAGTATGAACTGATAAATAATCTAGCATTTGGATGGCTGTGTATCACGTTAGGGTGCCAAGTAAAGTTAAGCTCTAGGTTTTTCTGTAAATTTTGTTACCTTTTTCAATGAGGACACCTCAAACTCCTTTTTATTCTTCAGCCTCTTATAAAAGCCTATGTTTCTAAGGAAAATGCATGTATCTGTAGGATTTAAACAAAAACTTTGAAACCAATTTGTGACAACAGTATCATTTCCACCTTTCTCAAAGTTAGCACTATTTTTTCAGTTCACTCAATTAGCAAAGCATTCAGATTAAGTATTGATAGTGACTGTAAAGCTTAATATCTCAAAACCTTCGCATTTTGTTTCAAAGGACTTTTCAACTACAATGCAGAATTTCTTTGAAAACAGACATGCCATGTGTATCACAGCATGCTTCTGCTCAACATGTATACAATACTTGTTTTGGATTACAAAGTGAACTGAATAACCATCCCAAAGTATTCCAGCGAAGATATGAATATTTATTATTCTGCCTACTAACATTTTTCTTAGACAGTATGCTCATACAATAGTTATGCTGCCGTGAGAGCATTGATCCAAAAATCCTTCACCAACTTTGAAGATAATAATACAGGCAACTTAACTGTACTAATGCTCATAGTTTATTACAACTTCAGTCTTCTCAGTCTAAGATAGCCTTTTTTCCACTATATGGTCTAATTAACTTTGAGCCCTTATAAACCAATACAACTATTCAATAGCCACATACTACCCATGCAGATTTGAGTTCAAGACTTCCATGCTGTTTAGCCACTGTAAAATATACAAAGGCTAGCATTTAAAAAGTGCAAATAAACAATTTCAAAATAACATAGATTATTCCAGCATGACTTGTAATTGCTTGGTGCAAGTGGTGTTTGCTTTCCTTTCTACATAATTATGCAAGCATGAGGAAGTCAATAACTGCCTCTGATCGCTTGTTCAAACTGGAACATCAGGAAAGAATTTAAGGAAATCATTTTTCAAATGTAAAAACAAGTTATAGGGGAAAACCACCTTTTAAGACTTACCTGCTTTCCTACCTCCATGACAAAATCTATTCTAACAGTACTCTTCCTTTAGAAATCTCCATTTCTACTGTAATTCAAATAGTTAACCAGAAAGTGAAAGGTCACTACATTCCATGAGTGGTTTCCAGCCTGCATAAGACCAACAGGATTCTCAACCGACTCGTGCTCAAAGTTGGAAATTAGTGGCTGAAAGGTTTACTAGATATTTTGCTTTTGTCTTCAGCCATACTGGCAGAGAATATGAGCAATGGTCTGGCACACATTACGAGAAAGCAGCTACAGCATGAGTGTGCACCAGTGATCTCTCTGGGTAGCTGGAGAGGTCAGTAGGACAGACTACTGAAACAAAAAATGTAAATTCAGGATGAATTAAGACCAAACCAAAACAAAAAATCTACCATAAACCATAGGCATGGCTTTCTTAATTTGTTAGTGTGGCAACTTTGAGCAAGCACCCAGCAACTTCTAGGATTACCAAACAGAAGTATCAACAACCATTAAATAGTTTGTACTTTACACAGTGAAAAACATTAACATGCAAATAGTATCAAAACATTTAAACAATCCTTTCAGATCTCTTAATTCATAGAGTACTGCTCTAGCTTCTGGGACATCTACTCTTTTGATCCCCACTCAGTAGTGAACTTTTTAACTACAGTGGGTATATTACCTTCATTCACGTATTTATATATCAAACAAATGCCATGAAGCATATTAAAAATCTCATGAGCATTTGCAGCAGTTCTTAGTACAAATCATTGCTGAAACCAAGCTTGTGTTTATTTCTCTCTTTAAAAGCAGACACTTTGCTTTCATGCAGTTTATTTCCTGATTTTGGAGCTTAAAAAAAGCACTCTATAAGAATGCTTTTACATATATTGCTACCTACTTAGTGATAAGTAATTTGATAGCATGCAATGAGTTTTTAAATCATCAAACAGATTCTACATTCTTCTGACACATACTTAATGCAAAAAGGCCTTATACAAAAGGTGCTAAATTAAACAACCAAAAAAGTTCACAACATGCAAGCAACCCTAGCCATTATCTACACAACTGTGCTAACTATCAGAGGTCAATCAACACAGGAAAAAGCCTTAGTAGAACATCACAATAACAAGCATAATTCTGTTAAGACTTGAACACTTCTTGTAAGACATATTTCAAGTCTGTTTTTAAGTGGTCTTTGCGGTCCATGGGAAAGCTACTTAATAGGCTAAAGTTACTGGTTTATATGAGGGACTTTATTTCCTTGGATTAAGCTGGGTTATTACAAGGAGAACAATTATACCAACAGCTTTGGTAATCTCTTAGCAGGCAGCATACCTCTCTTGTGTTAAAGCGTTGAGAAATGCAAGAACATGAGAGACTTACAGTTTTGTGTCAATACAATTGTTGCTGCTGCTCCTAAATATACCTCACTGTGTTTTACAAAGAAAGATCAACATTTTATCCATACCACATAGGTGGGGGAAAGGAGTCAGTAAAGCTGAATGAGTTGTTCAAGTTCACGTAAAGAGACAAAGATACTGACAAGGAATCCAGTTCTAAGGCTCTGTGCACCAGAATCCACAATGCTCTGCACTTGAAAGAATGACCAAGGCATAAATCAAAACACACGCCTCAATCGTGCAGTCAGAAGCAAGTCTGCAGTCAGCAGACTCTAAGCAAGACTAGGTCTTAAAGCATTAAATCCTCTATGTGCTGAAGTGTCCTTGAGGCACACTCTTTGGATAACTTAAAAAATAAATGCACAGAAATATACAGTCATATTTAAACAGTATCTTGATCTAATATAGTCAATGTTACCTTGAAGTGATACAAACAGAAAGCTAATAATTCTCTTAAGCATTCTCCCTTACTGCTTATTGGACTAGCTTGTATCCTTGTAAGCTTAACTAATAAATTACAAATTTAAGCCAGCCAGAAGGACTGATCCACTGTATCACTCCTATAATATCTTGGTTCAGTTGTTGAATTTTAGAAATTTCTTTGGAACCACAATTCTGTTGAAAGTTTCCCTGTAATAACTAAAGCTTGAAGGTAATGACTTACAGATTAACCTCCCTTAACACTACAGGGCACAGTAAATAAAGTACTGGAGTTATCTCAAGCACAAGTAAGTTTAACACTACACACACACACACACAAATTGCAAAAATTACGGACTTAAACTTAACACCTGAACACTCTGACAGAATTTATCCTAATTTTAAAAATAAACATGCAATAGTAGCACAAACCTTACTGAAGAATACGTAAGCTGTGAGGGTTTTTTAAAAAAAATACCAGCCTATTAACAGGTTTTTGTATTTGTTATATTCAATTCAGCCTGAAGTGGATCTATATCACTATTTCACAGAACACTTTGCGTTCTACTTGTGATCTGACCCCCTCATGCTCCCAACTGTCTATCTACATATTAATATGGCTCTAAAACCACAGTATCTGAACCTAATCTCTATGGTAACTGTAAGATTTGTTTACATTGAAAAAAGAATATTAGAAACATATGAAAATTTAACTGTCATTTAAATAAGTGTTTTTTCCTTCTGGGGAAAAAAGCTCCCTATACTGCCTCCTATTTATCTTGCGTCCATCTCCAGTATCGCCACCAGGCAATGAGCCACATTTGGAAAGCTCCCTATCGTACAACTTTAACAGCCTGTTGTTGAAAATTCATAAATAGCTTACTTATAATAAGACAGACATGTGCAATATTTTAGATCTTAGCACTTGCTAAAGAAAAACCATAGAGAGGGCAATTAAAACATGATTTTTAAAAAATACTGTCATAAAGTAACCAAAGTAAAAAAAACCATGCTAGACCTTTAACAGCTATACAGAAGACTTCGCTGCTCAGCAACTCAGATCAATCTAGAAATTAAGAGAGTCTATTTCATTTACCATTTCCAGCAGTGAACATAGTACTGGATATACATTTTACATAATACTCATTCACAGACAGTAGGCAAAAACTCTGATAGTGGAAGAACCCACATACAGACTGCTTTTTTTAATTAGCAAATACCAAAGAATTGATGCATCACAGGTTTGTAACAATTGTTTTTTATAATGTTTATAGAATTTTGAAATTAGATTTACTGCTGCCCAGCAGGACCAGGAGCTGAATTACATGGGAGTGATGATAACATAAACAGCAGTTTGAGTGAGGCATATCAGCAAAACGGTAAAAAAAAACCCTAACAAATGCATTTGTTAAAAACTACTTTTACAGTAGTTAAAACTACTGTTAAAAACTACAGTTCCTGGCCACACACAGAAGAAATCACTCTATTCCACTGAAACGATCTTTTTTTCTATAAAGCATGCATAATATGCCAAACATAAGTCTAGAAAGGTCTAAGAGAAGAAAAATGCATGACAGTGAGGTACATGAATACTACACAGCACCGAGGGGAAAATTAGAACCTGTTTGAAAATCTTTCTGCACCTTACAGCAATGATTTCACTGCAGAGAATCCCTTACATGCACCCTCCCCGATCACAGTAAGATTACTCATTCAACAAAACTCCTACTGACGAATAGAAAGTAAGTAAATCTACCCTCTATTCAAGTAAACAATATTGTAGAGCCAGCATTTCCCCCACAACGTTACTTTCTCGAGCAGGGTGACTGTGCCCTGCTCCTCCATGAAGCAAGCTCAGCCCAGGCAGCCATGTCCTCATTCTCCTACAAACAATGTTTCTGAAGGAGAACAGCCCCTGCTCGGGGAACTTACAGCTTCCCCCAGCATAACGCGGTGGAGCAAAGCCCGCCCCACGATCAGCGAACGAGCCAAGGCACCGAAACACGGCAGTGGGGGCGAAGCTGCCCGCAGTCTGGATCTGCACCAGCACCGAGCCTCGCACCGGGGTCGGGACAGATGGACTGACAGATAGGACAGCATTTCTCCATGCAACCCTCCCTTCTTTCCCCTCCCAGGCACACAAGCGAGTATTTTACCTTCATGATGAGCTCAGGCTGCGGTAAAAGCCTCGATCGTGGCTGAGCGGCCGAGGCTGGACCTGGAATTTAAAACAAAGCGCTAAGGCACCGCACCAGCCGCTCGCACCGGGTGGGGGGAGGAGTGCAAAGGATCGGGTGGGGGCGCCGGGCTCCTCCCGAAACTCCCCCTTTCCTTCCCCCGATCCCCCCTTCTCCCGCGGCTCCCTTCCCTCTTTGCTCGGCCGCTGTTTCCCCCCCCCGGCTCCCGCACGCCGCGGCTTCCCCTACACTCGCTGCCACTGACGCCATTTCTGTCAGAGGAGGAGAAACTTGCCACAACAACAACCCACCCCCGGCTGCCGCGGGAGGGGGAGGCGCCCCGGCCGCCTCCCCGGGGCGCTGCGCCCCCTCCCCGGGCACCGAGCGGCGGGAGGGTACCCGCGGGGGTCCCAGAGCACAGAACATCCCCCTCCTCGCTTTACCGCGGGGAGAGAGGAGAGAAGGAGGGAGAAAGGGAGGGAGGCTCTTCCTCCATTGTACGAGGAAGAGTGCCCGTGTGCACAGTGGGGGAGCGGGGTGCCGGGAGCAGTCCCCCCACCCCCGACACACACACAGACGCTTTTGTAGGGGCTGCGGCTCCAGATCGCGGCGGCTCCTCCTCCCTCCGTCTCCCCCCTAAATAAAGGAAAGCGCTGACTCCGCCGCAGGAGTTTCGGCAGCAACAGCCGCAACTCCCCGGCTCGGCGCAGCGAGTCCGGGCGGGGGGAGGGAGGGAGGGAAGGCAGGCAGGAGGCGGCGGAGGAGGGGGGGAAGAAAAGGAAGAAGAAGAAGAAAAGAAGGGAGCGGGGACGGGGAGGGAGGAAAGGAGGGGGGCGGGGAGAAAGGGGCCCGACCTGCTCGGCGGGGACACGGAGCGTGTGTCTGTGTGAGTGTGGAGGAGGGGGCTCCGTCTCTCCCGGCAGAGGAGCTGGAGGAGAAGCCGCCGGTCCCTCCCTCGGCCCGCCACTGGGTGCTTGGGGTGGGGGGGGGAAGACGAAGCATCGGCGAGTCCCGCCGCAGTCTCGCTACCAAGAGAAAAACAAGCGCCCCCCTCCCTCCCTCGCCGCCGCACGCTCGGCCCCGCGCCCCCACGGGGCCCCTCACCGCCTC
>VZSE01007665.1:423771-449897 GCA_013398275.1 Promerops cafer | reverse complement strand
GCCTCCCCGCCCGCCGCCGGCGGGGCACGGGGGCTCCTTCTCCTGCTCGGCGCCCTCACCTTTGTTCCGCGGCGACCGCCCGCCCGCTACTCCCCCGGCCCGAGGCGGGGAGCGCGGAAGGGAACTGGGCGAAGGTTCCTCTCAGCTCCGGGCACCCCCAGCCCCGCTCGACGCTGCTGCAGCGGCTCCGCTGGCGGCGGCCCCGCACGGCGCGCGGAGGGGCCGATCCGTCCTGCGCGGCCCCGGCGGCGGTGACTGCTCGGCTCAGTCCCCCTCCCCCTCCCGCACTGATGGCTGACTGACGGGCGAACGGGAACGGCCACGCCCCCTTCTCCACCTCCCCCATTGGGCCGTGTCCCGCAGGGCGCGCCCACCCCGCGGTCTCATTGGCCTTCGCGTCGGAAATACTGACATCATTCTTCTCCACTTCTATGGAAACTGAGACTCGGCGCCGAGGGTGCTCATGGGGAACGCTGTTCTTGCTCGCCGCTCGCACCATTTCCGGCAGGCAGCGCTGCGCGGATCAGCGGACTACAACTTCCAGAGTGCACCGCGTGCGGGGGCGGGGCCCGCCCGTTAATACCAACGAACAGAGGGGCGGGGCCTGCGCATGCGCGGGGGGCGCTCGGTGGCGCATTTTCCCCCCAGGAGGGGAAGGTGGCGCCCGGCGGGGCGGAAGGAAGGAGGGGGGCGGTGCTTCGCTCTGGGCTGTGCCGCCGCCAGCGCCGCCACTCCCGGAGCGGCGGCTGCTCGGGGGCGCGGTTCCGGCTGCCGGCGGCGGGGGAGTAGGAGGCGGCGAGGCGAGGTGAGGTGAGGTCGCCTGCTCTTTTATCTGGCTGTGGCTGGGGGGGAGGCGCTGGGGTCTGGGCGGCGGAGAGAGAGGGGGCGCCCCTTTCAGAGGGGCCGGTCCGAGCCCGGCTGCGGGGCAGCGGGTCCTGTGGCCGCCCCGCCCCGCCCAGGAGGGGCTTGTAGGCTGCCCGGGAAGGGGCCGGGGGAAAGGGGGCCGCCGGTAGTGCTGGGCGGTGCCGGCGGTCGCCGGGGCGGGCGGAGTGACTGACAGAGCGCTCCGAGGCCGGGGCTGCGCTAGGCTGGCGGCGGGCGGCGCTTCCCGGCCCTCCCTGGCGGCTGAGCCCGACAGTGCTGATCAGAAAATGGGGGTGGACGGCGGGCGGGGGGAGCGATGCGTCCTCGGCTCTCGATCTCCTAAAATGGCGCTGAAGAGCTGGGCCCGATCGTTCTGGAGGTAGCTGAGGAGGCTGCGCCTGTCGTGTTGAACTCCGAAGAAAATGAACCTGATTTCCTTCGGTCTGGCTGTGGCGGGAGTTTGGCAGCTGCAGACAGGCCGGCAGCAACTTGGTGTTCTGTGTGAAATGTGAGTTTTTACCGCGTAACGCAGCGCTCCAGCTGCGGTCGCGGGTTTTGCCGACTCATCTCCTGTCTTTGGGTCAGCCCGCAGCTCAGAGACCCTCTCCGTCTGCGTGCCGGGACTTTGGCGGCCAAGGTATTGTTCTCTGGCTTCTGCAGCATTCGTGCTCAATTTTACCTGGAAATCCCATTAAAATGGAACCACGATCCTAGGAGCAGTATGCTCATGCCGTTCTGGCGTTAGTGTTGGAGTGGCGGCTATGGAAAGCTATTGTTTACTTAGCTGCATCTTCGGGGAAAATGTGTGGTCTGTGACTGCCCTTCTACCTGTGGGAAGCTTGCCCGCCCGCAGCTTGAATGCGAGGTGTTGTTCGGTACCAGCCTGGGAGGCGTCATAAACACGACTCTGCTAATTAGAATGGGAATGTGGACTGGTGTCCCAGTTGTATTTGGATTAAGACCTCTGGTAGTCTCTGTTTTAAACAGCACATATTCACTATGTTTTCTCTGTATTCCTTTTGAAACTTTCCTTCTCACTCCTACGTGCTCCCTCTGTCTGAGGCTTCTTCCCCCCCCCCGGTTACAACGAAGCCAGTGTCTCAGTGCACTAAGTTCTGTGATGGAGCTGATTTGAGAACTTTCTGAATGGCTCATATTTTACTACAGCTCTTTGCTTCTTTGGTAGTTGTCTCTTATTTTCCCTGTAATTGCACTATGACTGCAGCCCCTGAGATGATGGTAGTTTTTAAAATACCGTCTGTATATTTTGCCTGGAGTATTTCAGACTATTACATTCCCCCTATTTGGGAGGAGGCGAAGAAGGTTCTGCAGAGAGGAATTGGACAGGATAGCGTGAGAAGCTGTTTCGCAAAGTTCTAAAGGGAAACTTTTTCTTGACATTTGACCTAGAATTATTCATTAACTTTCATCCTCTCTAGAAAGGTCCCAGACACAGATCACAGCTTCAAGTGTAGCTTTAGAGTAGTTCCATGTTATGGAGGCCCAGGTCACCATCTTATCCTAGTGTCATGTGTGTTTTCAAAGAGGTCATCAGAGATAAGGTTTGATGCAGTCCAAAAGGCAGCTGTGTGGGCTCTCTGTTGTGTGTGGCTGTTATTTATGCCTATGTGAAGATACTGAGAAATAACTGGAAAATTAACTTGGTCATGCATATGAATTGAAATGCAGCAAGTTTGTGTGCTGGTTTAAAAGGTAAAATAGCCTTAACTGCTTTAATTCTATGGATAAGCATAGATGTAATAAATTCTTGCACTTTCACTAACAAAAGGCTTTGTGTTGCCTTTCATTTATTGTTTAACTCCTGGCTTTTACTTTTTATTGGGAGATGGTGACTTGAGATCTTGTGTCTAAATTACTGAGAAGTCTTTCTCAGTGCAACAGTGTAACTTCCATAACAAATTGGTCAGTCACCTCAGCAGGAAACTCTTAATATCAAGCATTTCCCACGTATGCTGTATGTGATAATTTTGTGCAAAGAGCAATAATATTACACATCTGATATAATGGTATTTTTGCTTAGAGGCTTTTGTAATGAATTTCATTTACATGTTTCTTTATCAAGTGTCCCTTTCCAGGTATAAGTTTGGGGGAGGTTCTCTTCACTTTTTATGTGCTAGTGGGTGTGTTAAATATGTAGCTGTCTGATGAATAATCAGACTTTTTTTTTTTTTTCCTTGGTGGGGATTTACCTAAAACTTCATTTAATGGTAGAATAGTAGTATAGAAAATTTTAATTGTATTGATTTGAGTTACTTTTGTTTATTAGATATTTTTTGCCTTGCTTTTATCAAAAGAAAAAAGAAAGTAAGAAGCTCTGTACTTGTGGCAGAAGTACCTGACTAATTTTCTGCTGATAAGCAGTATTTGAGGTGAACTTCTATTAATTTTGTGCAGAAAGATGCAAATATTTAGGTTGATGCTGTACAATACTAATGAATTTCAAGTTAGTTGGGGATTCTGAATGTTGCCTTATTGCCTTATAGATGAGCAAGATACCTAATTCCCTGAGGGAAGAGGAAGAGCTTTAACATTTACTTCTAAGTAAGAACTTTTGTAAGAAACCACTTCCAATCCTAACATCTCTTCTCAGCCTAGCTGGATAGCTATGCACTTTCAATTCTATCACTGTCTCTGAGGCTTTTTGACAAATAATAGTCACAGGGGAGTTGTTAGGTTGATAGTATATCCTCATATCTATCTCTACTAGATTCTTTCTGCTTAAAACATCTGGGGGTAGACTCTGAAAATCTTTGATTTTACCTCCTTGCTGTAGTCCTTTGAGACTTTCTTTTTATATGTAGGGGTACAGTTTGACAGCTGACTCTGTGGCAGTGCTGGTTGAAAGCACTTCAGTTACAACAACAAGCTGGCAACAAAATAAGGAGTCAAGGGTATCAAATCTGATTTTGATTAGTGTAGGGCCTGACCACTAGTTGTGCTGGCACATCATGGATAGGATGGAAAGGCTGTACTCCTTATCACAGCATCACTGTCAAGAAACTAAGAGAAGCTTTCCCAAAAGGTGCAGTCTTATGAGCATTTTATTGACAGCTATATTTGGTTAAATAGCCTATCTTGCCCCTGAAGTGCCCAATACATTTGATGAACACATACAGTGAAGCAAATAAAGGAATTTATCTAAACCTAAACTTGGAAAATAGTGATTAACACAGATCAGTGTCCCAAGTACAGACTGCTACAAATGCTTGTGGGTGTGGAAGGTGAGAATGGGAATAGACAGGAACTGATTGAGCTCAGTCTCCCAGCTTCTTGTGCACCTGCTCCCTGGCAGAGCTTGGGAAACGAAAAGTCCTTCACTTACAATGAGCATTGCTTAGCAAAAGCCGAAACGTTAGTGTGTTATCAACAGTATTCTCACACCAAGTCCAAAACACAGCACTATACCAGCTACTAGGAGGAAAATAAGCTCTATTCTAGCCAAAACCGGGACATTAATTTACATAACTATTCACTTGCTCCAGGAGGAAAGAAATAAAGCCTTTGCAGGATACTAACAAAGTAGCTGAGAAGTGATGCTGAAATAGCATGACACTTTATGCTACTGCTGCAGTTCCTGTCTTAAAACTACATGAGAAGAATTGTTTTGAGTTGCTGCATCTGACTGCAGTAAGGAAAGCTAGAGGTGAAAGGATAGCAAATCTATCACAGAAAACAGTCTGAAAAAAAATGCAGATTGAGATGACCAAAAGTATGTGAATTGAAGTTAATCAATAGAAAATTGTTGAGCTCTGCAGGCCCTGGGTCCTAAAAGATCATTCATAAGAGTCTGTTACACTTATGGTGCATGGGAAAATGTTTAGAGCTGTCTGTATGCTTGAGCAGTAGTATGAAAATTGTATATTTTCTATTTTGACTTAAAAGATTGAGGAATTACATCAAAAGACTGAAGCTAGTATTCTTCTTTAGGTTACGTTGGTCTGAGGTATATTTTCTGCTCTTAGACATTTCCACTTTTGGAATGTCTAATGTATGGAAAAAGCATTTAGGGAGATTAATCAGATTAGTTGTGTGATGTTTTGTATGAGTGTCTTTAAAGACTTGCAGTGGAGCTTCATTGTTGAGAATGGTAAAGTTTAAAATACTTCATCACCTAAGCAATCTACTACATACAAAAAAGTAAACAAAATCTAGAAGTTGGCTTAAACTTCATGAATAATTAAAGAAAACTGTATTTAGCATGTATTATATGTGTTTCCTTGGTAAATGACATCTGGAAACCTTTTATATACTGAAGGTGTCATGTGCAAAATTGGAATATTTGCACCTAACCTTTAAGTCAGCTGACAGTTGTATGCATCTACTGTTTACTTCCATATTTTTTAATCTAAATAGTGTTAATAACACTTTCTTTAACAGTGAACTACGTCTTAGAAAATAAAGAAATGGATGGGATGGATGAAACATCTAAAAGAATCCTAGAGCCATACCAGTATTTGCTTCAACTACCAGGCAAGTTTCTTTGTACTGTGTTTTAAATATCAAAATTGGTTTTATAGCAACTTTTGTCTTGGGAAGTAGAAGCCAATAAGTTTTTCCATTCTTGATTTGTGGATTTAAGAATAATAAAAAGTAACACTTTTCAGTATTTCACTTTTACTTGTTCTTTTCTTCCTCTTATGGAAGCACCTTTTTTTTGTGAGATTGGTACAATAGCTCGTGTCAGTAGTAATATTGCCATATTAATATTGCAGTTGTAGTAAGTAATATTTCAGTTTCTGTGTTCTCCAGAGTAGCTGACTTGCTGCTTTTAAAAACTGGTAAGGGCAAGTACTGAATACTTGATCCTGGTTTTAAACTCAGGGCTGACAATGTTTTGTTCTTTAGTTTCTTGCTGTACTGAACTCAGTGGGTTGTGAGTTTTGTTTTGGTTGGGGGGGGGAGGGTGTTGTTTGAGGGTTTTTTTGTTTGGTTAGGGGTTCTTTGGGGTTTTTTTTTTTGTTTGGTTTTGTTTTGGGTTGTTTTTTAGGGATTTTTATTAGCCTGTTCCTCTCCTGTAATTTATTCTCCTTGGTGTGTGTAGAGACAGGTGCTCTTATGGCCAATTTCAGCTATCCATACTCATGGCTTGCTTCACCTGTCAGAGGTTCAGCCAGTCCTTGTGCAGTATCAGGTCACCAGCAATACATTCACATGAAATTTTCAGTCTTGAACAGTATAGCAGAATTCAAGAGGCAGTTTGAAAGCAAACTACTGTATGGATATGCCCCTTGGCAGCCTCTTTGACTAAAAAATCAGATTGCTGTCACTTTTATTTGTACACCTAAAGTGTAAGAAAGACCATACATGCTATCAAAATGATGGTTTTGTAAAAATAGTGGTGGAACAACTTTGTCATTGGGACTACTACCTGGTTGCCCTCTGTCCAGCTTATATTGCATGCTAAAGGAGTTAAGGAAGATACAACATTTGGGTAAATATTAAGGAAATATTTCTGATCAAAATTATATCTGACCGGGGTAGAAGACCTTCTGCCTAGACAAGCAGCATTATAAATCACAGGCAGAGTACTAAGTGGCTTTTGCACACCTGCAGCAAGAGCTGTGTATCATTAGGGTGAGTCCTCTGAGTCCTAATTCATTATACCTGTGTATAATGAATTTCATTATTAACCTCTACAAATATCGTGGATTTTCTTGCCAACATTACTGATTTCATTTGACTTGGCAGTTAGCACAGAGTTGAAAACTAAGAAAAGGAAAGAATTTGGCAGTTGCATGCCTTTTTAATGCCAGAAGGCATTGTTTCCCATTTCCTCATCTGTATTCCTTTTGGCTATGTTGAACTGGGTGGTGGTCTTTCTAGGGAACTATCTTGAGAAATGAGTCTGTGATATTACAGAGAGCTTTCTAAGCCCTGGTCCTGAAGAAATTTGCTTTCCTTGAACATCATCTTTAAGTCTACTTTTTATTTGATCAGATTATCTCATTAACCAAAGAATGTTGTAACACCTCTGCATCTTTAGCTGCTAATTATTTTTAAAGCTACTGTAGATACCAGGAAGAAAAGCTCAGCTTCCTAGAAGGAAATGCACAACACCCAAAAAGTGCCCAAAAAACCTTTTATAAGCAAAAGTGCTTGACTAATAGCTCTTCAGTTACCTTTCACTTTAAATGATGGATCTTGAATATATGTTTAACCTTCCCACCTTGATTCCTGTGGCTAAATTCCTTTACTTTGTGAGTTCAACTGTAATAACACTACTGGTGGCTTATGTAACACTACACTTGCTGGCAGTACAGGTGTTTTATATCCTGTCCTGCTAAAGTCTCATTAATCTGATAGTCCACTTTACCATGTTAACTTCTTGTTAATTCAGTGTATGTTTTGTGGAAGGTGAGAGGCAAGATACACTGCTCTTTATGCAGTAGTGGTGGTGTGATTCAAAAGAGAAACCTTCTCTTAAACTAGGCAGGTGAAAGCGGTGTACCTGTGGGAAACTTGTACTGAGTACCAGGTGAAGCAGTGAGGGCTCCCAGTCATAAATAAACAGTGTTTACTGTGTTTGAAACACTGTCTTTGCCTAAGGTCAGCTATGCCAAGTACACATCAGTAGGAGCCGGTTACATGTGTGAATCTTGGAGTCAATATGAGTACCAGTGCTCGGTAAGGGTGGAAAAAATGGACTTAGAGATGCTGTTTCTACCTAGAATGGAGCTCAAATGAGATGCCCTAGCTAATACAGCAGGCTCTTGCTGAAAGAGGCAGTTTCATTCCATCCTCTTAGCTTCTGGCAGTATTCTCCTGCTGCTTAACTTGTGCCAGTTCTCAGCTTGCTAATCAAATTATTAGGTAGTATCAATTGCCTAACCTGTTAAAAATTTGCCTGGTTAATCTCTTGGCTTGTTAGTGAGCAGGCACAACGGTAGGGACAAGAAGCTGTTTCTCTGTTGGATCAGTCTGAGCTCTGAGGGGCTTTGCAGAAAGCTTGGCTGAGTTTCAAATATGTACACTATGGCTCTACAGTAGTCCTGTTCCTTATCTTGTAAGACTAGTTAAACTCTCCAAGCAGCTTAGTAACCTATGGTTGAATGAATGTAGATACATATCAAAGTTTGTTTGCATAAAAAGGGATTGTATAACTGTATTAAGGTTGGTAGCAGGGAAGGGAAAAAGCCTGCTAATGTTGTCAATAGTGTAAGATCACAAATTTTTATAACTGCTAAGTATTAACCTCTTGGTATAGGAAATTGATTACTCTGTTTCCCTTTGCTGAAATAAGACTTTTAATGGTAACAGTCTCGGGGTGATGCTTAAAGTAACCTTGTATATTTCTTTCACTTCAAACAGTGCTAGGAGAGGGAAGCTACTAGGCTTAAGGTATTTTTAGTATGGTGCTATTTTAACTGCTAGTATGATAATTAATGTTTAGTATGGTAATTAATGTTTATTCCTTCTTGAGCAGAAATTATTGCTTGGGAGAAGAACACAGATTCTGAAACAGTAACTTTTCTTGTAAAATCTCATTGTAGTGGAACATTGCCATACTAGTTTTTAGTGATGTTCTGCTTAATCTAGTATTCTGTCACTTAGTATCATAAAGTGCAGGACTGACTTTCATAGATTTCATTGTTGTGGTTTGTCTCAAAAATTACTTAATTCACCCACATGGTGAATCTTTTATTTTTGAGAGTCTGAGTTAACAGCAGTAGCTGATTTTGCAGCACTAAGGAGTATATGGAATTTCAGTTGTCATAAAATCAATATGGTTAATAGCTTGCTGTTGAAAGGGGTAGATTCTGATCCCATTCATGACTGTGCCTCCTCCCATTCTTGTCCTGCTGGTCTTGGCTGCAGTCTTTCCTGGTCTTGTTTGGCAAGCTAAACAGTCAAGACTGGCTTTGTTGTTCAGCTTTTTCTGCTGGGTTGTTGAACTTGATCAGCCTGGTGAAGTAGTTAAGCACCACAGGCCATGATCCCTACCACTGGCACAACTACACTTGGCCCATCAGAGGCCTCTGCTTGGGCCATGTTCCTGAGGGAGGCTGCACCTCTCCAGACTGTGAGCTGCAGGGATGCCTGGGGGCACCCACTAGCCAGAATCAAGTGATATCCCTGCTCCTAAAGGTGTGTAGTTGTGGAAAACCTGTTTCACCAAGCAAAGGAATGATGGAAGGGGGTCAGCAGGCTTCCACAGCATCAGAAATAACAAAAATTACAAGACTCCACAGATTCAAGAATCTGAAACTTCCAGGTATATTGACGGGGGGCAGAAATAGTCTATGCTGTATCAGGTTGGGAGATGGATACTCCTGCAGTGGTGAAGGCTGGTGGCCTCTGACTCCAGGAGAGAGATTCCTGTTCCTTGAGCAGATGTGCAATTGCCAAATAAGTTCAGTGCACTGAAAGAAGACACATGGCTGGAAGCTCTTTGTAGGCCTTTCATAACCTAAATGGTTCCATGGTTTTATACAACTAAGCATCAGAACAGCACCTGGGGCAGCAGCAAGTGGTGAGACTGAGCAGATAGTGGAGAGACTGACTCCTGTAGGGAATAAGAGGCTTTCACATGTGGTTTTCTTTGTGTTAGGGAGGTTTGCTGCTTCTGGATACCCCTGATAGGGATGTGAGGAAAGGACTGCCAAGGTGTGTTTCACCTTTAAAATACTCAGCCTTACAGCTCTTCTACTTGAATAATAATGGATATAGGAAGGGGGTGCCTGAAGCTTATCAAGCAAGACTATGTCCTTTGGAATGAGGGCCAAGGGCCCAGGAAGCCAGGTGGATCTTCTCTATGATCCTCAACCCCCTTCTCACCATCAGGAGGAATAAATAGATATTGCCTGTCAACAGCTAGTTAGTTGCACAGCTCAGGCTGATAGCAGAGCTTTGGCTTTTATGGCCTTGAGACCTCCTTTGTAGAGCGAGGACTACCAGGAGGAGATAGCATCCACCTATCCAAGTCAGGGCAAAAGTAGAAATTATAGTAAAAGAAAATGACTACACACAGTCAAGTAAGGAATAAGTGAACTTGCAAACAAAGTGTATAGGCTGATTTGAACAAGACACTTAGTAATCTACAGATCAGATCTGAAGGCAAATCATCCCAGTAATCCAACAAGGAAGTACGAATTGACCTTGATAGGGGAAGCTCTTGCTTTTTCTGGGGATCTGCAGAATTGGATGCTTCTCTGAAGTGCCTTTATGCAGATGCATACATTATTGGGAGTAAAAGGCAGGAGGCAGAGTTTGGCATGCAACTGTAGGGCAACAATTTTATTGTAGTATAAACACACAGCTAGAGTGCTCCAATGGATGGATGTGGATGGCCTAGGAAGACAGTCTGGGGTGGCAAGGAATGAGAGTTGCATTTTATGTGAAAGAACAGTTGAATTGCATGGAGCTCTACTTTCAGGCAAATGAGCCTGTTGAGAGCTTGTGGGTTAAGGTTTGAGGGCAGATCAATAGGAGTGACATTATAGTGGGTGTTTGCTACAGACCCCCTAAGCAGGAAGAAGCAGATGACACCTTCAGACAACTGCAAAATGCTTCATATTTACAGATACTGATTCTTATGAGAGACTTCAGTTACCTCACAGTGTGGTAGAAGAAGCATCACAGCAGGACACAGGCAGTCCAGAAGTTTTCTGGAATGAATTAATGACCTCTTGCTAACACAGGTGATCACGGAGCTGATATAGGAAGGCATTATGCTGGACTTGCACTTTAAAAACAGGGAAAATTGGTTAGGACATTAAGACTGGAGGCAACCTTAGTTGCAGTGACCGTGGGATAGTGGCATTTCAGGATTGTGAGGAGGAACAAGGCAAAAATCAGGATCACAACCCTGGACTAGTTAACCCTATTTTGATCAGAAGAGTAATGCTAAAGGATTCTATCAGTCACCTTAATCAGGCACAAGTGTCTGCACAGGTTAAAAGTGTATGTGCCTGCTCTCTGCTTGTCTTCCTGCAGTTCACTTATGCTTTTTGTAGTGCTCTTGTAGCTGCTTGGAGTGGTCTGCTTGGGGACTTTATCCATTTAGTTTTAATCCATCAGAGGATGCAGCTAAATGTGCAAGTGTACAATACAGCTGAGGTAATACAAGAGCTTTCTTCCTCCAGAAGGGCAATGCCCCTTCCCCTGATCCTCAGCATCTCCTGCTCACCCTGTACTGATTGTGGCAGATCGACTGCATGAGCTGACTCAGTACATAAAGCTGGCAGAAAGCTAACCTAGCAAAATGCTGTGTTCTCTGCTGGGCTGATGAGTTGAATTAGCTGTAATGGGGGCTAGGTTAATAGTCCCTCTGCTCTTTCCCATGCTGTTCTAGCCCTTTCATGTACCCTCTCTGTAAGTGGGGTGCTGCCTTAAGGGCATAATTTGTGGTTACTTTAATACAGCAGGAGTGAAGCAATACTAACCAGGAGCCTGTCCAGAATGGAGGACTGTAGTTTTTGGGTCTGTGCCCTGTCTCAAGAACAAGTGTATATATAAAGAGTAAGTTGGCTGATTTATTTCCTTTTTTTTCCTTTAGATGAGAAGCATCTCACCTGAAGAGAAGGAAGGAATGTCCTCAATAGAACATCTTTAATCTAACTTGATTTAACATTCTTAAGCTTTAACATTCTTAGCTGTAGAATGAATTTCTGACTATTTTTCTCACCCTTTCCACCCAGCATTACTAAGGAGAAAAGCTTTCCATAGTTGCAGTTTGATCTGGGTAATAATTTGGGATCTTAGGCAGATTAAACCAAATGCATTTAGCAGAGCTTTGATAAAAGCTTGGTGCAGTAATGTCTATTATTATAGCTCTGTACAGTAGGTAGGGCTTCTCATTTTGGATTTTAGACCTCTATTCTTCAATTTTACAATAGTCTGCTTAGAATAATTAACGGAGCGCTGAAATGTGACAGTGAAGAAACTGGATCATTCTGGCAGTGCTCCTTTTAATTTTGTCCTAGTGTCCCTGTATTGTTGTCCTCTCTAGTTTGGGGAGAGGAGGGATGTGGTAAAGAATGGAGTCTTCTGCATCCAGGCTTTAGAGACCAGTATTGGAGGGTTTGGTCTTTTGCCACCACAGTATGGCTGCAGGCATAAATTGTGCATACAGAAAATCACTGTACTATCACATAGACCAGGTAAGATTGACTTCAGAATCAGATAAAATAGCATTTATGTAGCAATAATCTTCCTTTAGAAGACAAGCAAATCTGCATCTATAAAAGGAAAGATAAATGTCTCACTATACAGGTAGTGTTTTTTCCTTGGATAGTCAGTGTCTAGGAAACCTTGCTAGTCAGGGTAGACAAGTCTAACAATTCAAATGCTGTCTGCACTAAGGAACTAAAGTGGCTTAATCCTTTGTGCGTGTTATAATCCATTTAGAGTGCATGATAGCAGTCAAGTTCCTCATGATGAAATAATGCTTGTTGCTGAACATCTGGCATTCTTTAAGTGTATTTTTTAGGAAACACATTCAGAAAAACAGAATTAGCCACCTAGTATTAAAAAAAAGAAAAAAAACAAACCAAAAAAAAACCCAGGTGTTGTCTGTATCCAAGTAATTTAGAAGAGAATAAACAGCTATAGGTAAGATACAGTTCCTTAATGTGATATTATCTCTGACTGGTTTTCTTTATGAATGTGGTGAAATACATGTTAATCCTTAACTGGTAAGCCATACAGTTTGGCAGATATTTGTAACAGTCTCAAGGAGAGACAAAACAATCCTTCCCTTCTGCAGAAAACTGTTAGTGTTTAAAACTGAGCACAGACAACAGAAATGGAGAAAAGAAGCCAATGGCAGTGTATGTCCAGGTAAGAATGCCTGTGTTCACATGTGGCAGAGGACAGAGCTGCTGGGGGGAAAAAGAGGACCATTTGGTTAACCTTGTCCAGTGAAGACCAGAAGATGGTGGTGGCAGGAAGCAGTGGAAATCATTGAGAACTGAGACAAAAAGTGCAGACCTCTGATCCAGGGAGGAAGGTTCTCACCCTTGCTACAGAGCCCAACCCGCAAAGTTATTGCTTACCTGGTGGCTTAATTAGAAGGGGAAAAATGCTCAGTCCAGTTTCTCCAGGGTCTATCACTGCAAGTGAAGTTACCCGTACTTATTATTCTGTTCTGTATATGGTGGTTACACAGTCATAGAGAAGCCTTAGGGAGAGATTCAAATGTTGACATTTCTTTGGTACTATGGGCAAGATGGAATTATCAACATGAGGACTAGTATTGCAGAATATCTTAGTCATGTCTCAGTACATCTTAAGTCCAGTAATATGGGTTCCACGGGTGTCTGTTTTACTGCTTCGAAGTTTATTTAAAGCTTTTTCCAAATACCTGTTTATGTGAGCTATATAGACAGAGCTGTTTTTGTAAACCTGTCTTGCAGTTATTCCAAGATATTATAAATACCTGAGCTTCTTAAAGTTCAGAGCAGAATTGTCTCAGTGTGGATAGGGGTTGACTTCATTTCATATTGAAAATTATTAGATGCTGAATGGATATTTGTACATGAAAACTAGCAAATTACTGAAGAAAGTGGACATCAATAATGTATAGGCATAAGGTTAAGTTCTATTGAAATTCACTCTGTCATGTAGAAAGTATCTGGATTGAACAGAAGAACTTGTTTTAACACTAAACTTGGTCATTTGATGTTGTCTTTCATTCCTATGAAGCAGGGTGACTTCCTGGCTCCAACAAAGTAGATTTTACCAAAGCAGACCAAATCCTATTTGTAGGTAGATTCCTTGGGTATAAGATAAATATCTGAATTATTGGAAAGCTCTATTCTGTTCAGAATGTTCTGTTCAGATTTTTGTTTAGAGTTATTTAGTAAGTATATGAAATGTCACTTTCCTGTTTTACAAATTTACAGTTGCAAGTGAAGAATAATACTACAGGAGAAAGACCTAAAAATTGAGAGAAATAGATATTCAACAAATACCCATACTTTCAACTAATAATGAATCATAATTGAAACTTTTTAATCTTAAAATTAACATGCCTTGCAAACCAGCTGATCTATACAGGCTACCAACATGGTCACAATCCCTTACTAATTAAATAGTGAAAACTAAATATAGTATCCTGTAAATATGTGCTTTACATATTCCTGTGAAGTGTTTAAAACTGAAACTGCTGCTAATTGATGTTTATTCAATGAGGAAACAAGCCATGCACTGATACTTTTTCCACTTTTGTGTCATCACACTGATCAGTTTTTTTAATTGGGTCTCAAATCAGCTATAGTTGTTAAGACAAACCGTTGTGCCTATTAACAAACTCTGTTATTTTTATAAATGCCTATAATATTTTTATTGTAGGTAAGCAAGTGAGAACCAAACTGTCACAGGCCTTTAATCACTGGCTGAATGTTCCAGAAGATAAAATACAGGTACTGACTAATTATTTTTAAAAGGTTGTTATCTTTCTTCCAAGACCATTGATAACAGATGATTCTCTTACATAGCATAAATTATCAGAAATCTTAAATGCATTAATTTCTGAATATCAAGTGAACTTTCAGGAAAACAACTTCAGTGAAAAGCTTTTACTGTGATGCAACACTAAAGAAATTACTTCCATGTCTTACTAGAATAGTTACTTCTTTCCAAGTGTGTTCAACCTTTGAAGTTGTAGATAAGCAGCTATCATTGTTATCCACTTAACTCAGTTATTAACACTGAGTTTTTAATGACTTACAAAAGAAGCTAGGCAGTTACCTTGTAGACTTCACAAATATAGTGTTTGAAAATTAAATCTTGAGATTTTGATATTAGAATATCAAAGACAGCACTTAAATCAACTTTATAAACCTAAAACTGAGAGGGATGTATCATACAGTCTGCAGTCCTTACTTTCTAATGAGAAGCATTATCTAGGAATTCTCATTGCCTTTTCTCTTGGACAGAGTGTGCAAGATGCATGGCTGTGTATTTAAACACAAATTTTTCAAATGAAAAATTATAATCCTTTTTAGGTTAGACTGCAGTTTTGCTAAACTGCATACAGAGTGTGCAAAATATTTTCTGTCCAAGGCAATGTAAGGAATTAATATAATTGGTAGTGGGTTTTGACACCCAGCTGGTCCTTCATTAATTTCATTAATTGTTGGCAGAAATATCTTTAGAGTTTGTAAAGGAGTTGTTTTTAGGGTGGCTTCATAGCTCTCAAGTAGCAAAGTGGTTTAAGAGGCTGCATTTCATAATCTAGGAACTCTTCTATTTTTCAGCCTGTCTGTGTAACTGTCTAGCAAAATTTAGTCTGTCTTTCAGCTAGACACATCTTACCCTTTGTGCTTAGAAAAACATCCAAATAAAACAAATAATATAGCAACCTGTGTACTGTATGTATGGGTTTAGTCTAATATAACAGATCAGAATTCAGATTGGAAGAAGCCTCTGGAAGTTATCTAGGACAACCCTATATTTAAAGCAGAGCTTGCTCTGTACCTGCTTTAGGCTTCTGGGAGCACTGTTGAGTTTTGAAAATTTGGTGATGGGGTTTCTGCAGCTTCCCAGGGCCTGTCTTCTCATGCTAAACCCCTTTCATTATAACAAACCCTTCCATTCTGTTCAACTAGGATTTTTTTTATGTTGCAATCTGACTGTTGCCTCCTGCCCTTTTGCTGGGCCTGCATGACAGTATGGTCCATTTTTTAGTGCTATAGTAAACTAAAGCTGCAGTGCCTCTGTGTGAACAGAAGTTACCAGTTCTGTCACTTTAAACTGATGGTCATGTAACTGCTATTGAAAACTTGGACCACTTGTTTTGATTATCTTTATGAAGAAAACCAATGCTTTAATGTCTCCTTTACTACTTAAGTTGTTTGTAATGGCAGGAAAAAACAAGATCCTGTCATCTTTTAGTCTTCATCGTGATGCAATTATTACAGCTTTTGTGTATTTTTGTACTAATTTTAATAACTAAAGATGGTTGAAGTCTGGAGGACCACCTCTGGTCATCTTTGACAACTCTCATAATCTTCATAAGATGTCCTGTGTCTAACAGCCTGATTAATTTCCAGCTACTTGTATTTCTTTTATTAAAAATCTGAATTCTGGCACTCATTGTGGAACTTTTTTCTTACCTTAGATTATTTGTCTTTGTGTATTTTATTTAGATGATACAATTGAGGCTACTGTTCCTTGGTAGCTTATTTTACTGTTAACTGGCACTGTTTCACCTTTTGCCCCAACCAAGCGATCTCTTCCCCCAACGCTTATGGAATTTCTCGTTCCCTTTTGGTGCTGCACTGAGACACTTCAACTTGTTGAATTAGAGAACACTGGGTTTGTCAGGTGAACTTTTTTCTAAGTCACTGAAATGGCTTAGCAAGAGTCAAGGAAATTTTAAAGCTATTGCAAATAAGGAGGTGGAAGAAACGTGTGTATTGGACTGACAGTGCAGCAGATACTGATTAGATAGATATAGGCTGTAAGAAAACATAGCACTCTGTACTGGGTCTTCAGCTTTCGTTATGGAGACCAGTCTTTTCATTTTCTCAGGCTACTTCCTGATATCTTCTAAAATAAGCTTTTTCTGATAGCTGAACTGTTTCGCTCCTTTTCTTCACCTTTGAAGCACTTTTGACATTGTCTTAAGTTCACAAGGTAATTTGATAGAAACACAGTCAGGAAACACTGTTTACTTTAAACCTTACCAATGGAAGCTGCAAGAGGTCATGAAACTGACAGTGATATGGAATATGTTAGCAAGAGAAATGCTAGAATAGGCTTATCCAATGAATTCATAGAACACAAGGAAATGTTCCTGATAGTACTGAGAATGAGATAACGGACCAAAAGTATATTCAAACAAATAGGTGTGTTAAGTTGCCTTCAGTAAGTACTCTATCCCTTGATTTCATGAGTGTTTAAGTAGGTTGTTCTTGCAATCGTATCTTGGGAAAGGGATTAAATTGCTGGGGTTTGAGTTTTAATCTTTGGGACAATGTTCACTGAACACTAGGTGGCTTGGTGCTCAGGAAAATGCTTACAGAAAAGTCCTTATTTTGTCCTACAGCACCCACCAAATAGGACCATACTAGATATTTGCTGCCATTTTATGATGGTCTTAGTATATTTTAACAGTTGTTTTGATGAATGTTGACTGAATGCAATGTTTGTCACTAACGAGTGTAATTGGTTCATTAGCTTTAAAATCATATCTTAATCAGATGTGTTTTGCAGTGAGTTTATACAGTATGCAGTTTTACATGCTTAAATTTATTTCCATTTAAGCAGATGCTGAATATACCTGTTGCTTGCATGGCAGCTGTGGAATAAAAGCAGCCTATAGTGTTAAGACTCTTCATTTTCTGTTGAGTTGCTAAGGTTCCGTTCTACTCAAATGCAGTCAGCTACAACCCTGATGTTGTGAGCGGTTTGTTGTACACCTCAGGTGGTGTGTGATATTGGTCAACCTAGTAACAAACAGTGTGTGGGAAGCTTCTCAAAAGAAATTGTGGCTGTTGTCTTTCTGCCAAGAATTTTCCAAATGATGTTTCAGAGGGATTAGTCTGTCCTTTAAGAGCTCAGTACTGAATATAACCACACAAAGCGTGGAAAAAGAAAGATGAACTCTCTGCTTATCGAAACACAATTCACAAGAGAACTGTGATATTGGATGATACCTGATACTCTCAAGAACTGATTTTGGGAGATTTCAGGTTTGTAAATATAAACATTTCAAAACACTGTTTATTTTATTTTCCCCTAGTCATGTTTCTAATAACAGTTATTCCATGACTCCTAGACAATGGCTTGTTTTAGAACTGTAGCAACAGTGTAGAGGAGCATGCAAGTGGAAGCACTTCAGGGAGTAAGTTAACTTTGAATCTGAAAACATTACACATAAGAGTATACGATCCAGGACTTACAGCAAACTGGATGGTGAAGAGAAGCATAAATCTGTACTAACAGTAAAGGCAAGTTGTCTAAAGAGGAACCTCAGTGATAGAGAATATAGTTCTTTAAAACATTATCCATTTTAAATATAGTCTTGCAAAACTCATGGTTAAATTACAGTAAAGACTTAACAATTTTCTCTTCTTGTAATAGGTTATCATTGAAGTGACAGAGATGTTGCACAATGCAAGCCTACTTGTGGATGATATTGAAGATAACTCAAAGCTACGACGGGGCTTTCCAGTGGCACACAGTATCTATGGAATTCCATCTGTAATCAACTGTGCTAATTATGTTTATTTTCTTGGCTTAGAGAAGGTTTTAACCCTTGATCATCCAGATGCTGTTAAAGTTTTTACCCGTCAACTTCTGGAACTCCATAAAGGTCAAGGCTTGGATATTTACTGGAGGGATACTTACACCTGTCCTACTGAGGCTGAGTATAAAGCGATGGTACTGCAAAAGACAGGCGGTCTCTTCGGATTAGCTGTAGGCCTCATGCAGCTCTTCTCAAATTATAAAAAAGACTTAAAGCCACTTCTTAACACACTCGGTCTCTTCTTCCAAATAAGAGATGACTATGCCAACTTGCACTCCAAAGAATATAGTGAGAACAAGAGTTTCTGTGAAGACTTAACCGAGGGCAAGTTCTCATTCCCAACCATTCATGCAATTTGGTCAAGACCTGAAAGTACTCAGGTGCAAAACATTTTACGTCAAAGGACGGAGAACATAGATATAAAAAAATACTGCGTACATTACCTTGAAAATGTTGGTTCCTTTGAGTACACTCGGAATACATTGAAAGAGCTTGAATCTGAAGCCTATAAACAAATTGAATCGCTTGGGGGAAATCCTGAGCTTGTAGCACTAGTTCAGCAGCTGAGCAAAATGTTCAAAGAAACTGAAAATTAAAAAATTAACTTCTGGGTGTGGATTACAACTCTTTTGAAAATGGGAAAATAACCAGATGGAGAGGTGTGATAATCAGTCTTAAACTTTCTCTTGTAGCCGTGTTACAGAAATTACTGTTAAAAATAACTTGTAATTAAGTTTTGAAATACACAACCTATTGTCTCTAAAGTCTTAACTGTAACTGCTTACAGTTGGTTTTGTTAAGGCAGATGTACTAGAACTAAAACAAGTTTTGAATCTAAATGTAATAGTCTTGACACACTCACGGGCATTATTTCATGCCTAAAACTCTCATGCCCCTAACCAGGCTATGATAGGATTCTGGTTTAAATTCTGTGTTCAGTTAAATCAGCTTGATGTATGTGTATTATGCATTTTAAACGATGCTCTTGTAAACCAAAATTTGTGTTAAAAAAAAAAAAGAAGGTACTTGCAACCAGAATGCACATAAAATTGTGTCATATTTTCAAGTTTGACTTGTGAAGACCAGGTGGATCAGTTTAATATGTCCTAAGGTGAGTATCTTGTCCTGCTTCTGTGGATATTTTCAGGGGAATGTGAATTATGAAAGATATTATTTCATATGCAAATAAGACATGCTCAGTCTGAAATTGTGACTTCACAAAGATTTTGAAGGACCTCAGAGAAAAGATTTTATCACATCAGCAAAGCTGCTGATTCCATCTCTGCAGTGAGTAATTTTGCTCACCTGGTTTTAGATTTTGAAATTGTCAAAAATTCTGTAGCCAGAAACTTAAATCTGTGCATTAGAGCTCATATATGTAACTGTAAATAGCAACATAATGAGCTGCTATTAGAAATGGAAAGGGATTCACACGAGGTAACTTTAGGACACCATAATTGGTGCAGGTTTCTCTAATCTCTACTTATAATTGAGGGGCTTCTCCAAGACTTTATTCATAATTCATATTTCATTCCTGTTCTGAATTGCTGTCTGGAAGCATGTGCTATATCTCTCCAAAGAGACAAGAGCTGTGGTTTTTTTGTTAAAACAAAGTACAGTATCTTGTTTTACAAGCTACAATACCACTTCAGTTTTGTTAATTGCTTAAATAGAGCTTTAAAATTATAGACATACCAAAACAGAACTGGGACTGAGAGTAAGATTTAGGGGTGGGGCTGATAAGTAATAAGGTTCTCTACTTAGATATATATAGATATAGATATATATGTTAATAAAATGTAAGCAGAGATGTTTGGTTTTTTTCTTGCCTGGGCTGGCTTTAATCAGGTTCAGTTCCCTTAGTATTCACAGCTATATTAAGCTTTGCTTTGGGGTAGCAAGGTAATGGTTTGGATCAAAGGTAGGACTGGTGCTATAAGCTGTGGTGTTAGCTCAAGCATACTCTTGAAATGGACAGAGGTACTTGGCTTCTGATGGCTAAATAGGATAGTTTTATGCAGGTGTTCATTTACTGTACCTGGAAAACAGGGAGAGCTATGATCTCAGCCCACTGAGAAAACTAACTGAAGAAGGTGGCTGTAATGTCTTCCCTGTCAGCTTTAATATCTTTCTGAAAGTGATCAAACATGACAAAATTGAGGATGACTGCTTTCAGTCTGAAATATTATGTAGTTATGGATGATAGCCTGTCCCTTTTATCTGCATGCTGAGGAGAAATCTTTGTCTGATTAGACACTGAATAATAGGCTTTTCACTGAATGGACCTGGTTGCCAGGACTGAATAGCTTAAAGTTGGTGAAAGGTGTCTTTAATGTTAATGAAAGAGAATTGTAATTCCTTTTTCATAACTTGCAGTGCTTAGTAAGCCTGTAAATTTTTAATGTGTTATGTGAAAATACTATCTGCAGCAAATTACATTTATTTTGTGCCATGTCTTGGGAGTTTCTAAGCACTGTTACAGTTAATGTTGAATAGGGGAAAGCACTGAAAAGATTATTGTTGTCAGGAGAATCTTCTACTCTTACTGTGAAATGTATCCTTGTGCCTGTTAGGATATTGTAACTGCAACACAATGCAAAGTGCACTTAGTGGCATTTAATTTCTGTTCTGTTGCTGGATATAAACAGTTCCGTGTAATCAAACTTCCATAATGAAGTAGCTTTTCTTACTTTTTGTATAAAGCTTTTCTACCATCTGAGATTTCTGCTGTGTCATTGCTCCTTTGTTTCATTCTGGCAATTCACCCCAGTACTTATTCTAATTCTATATCTTGCAGCATGTGCCTTCATTAGGAGTAGGTACGTGGATATTTTCCAGTTGCAGACCATTTAAACCACAAATGGGCAAGAAGGGAAAAATTGGTCCAGCTTTCTTTTCCCAGGTTACAAGAGGCCATGCAGCTCTGTCTTACTCTTCTGCCTTCAAGGTGTTTGATGCCAGTATTCAAAGCATATGCTGAAGGTATTTCTGAAAAGGCCCACAAGTAGAGCATTGTTGCTCTTCGCTTAGGTTAGGATAAACAGGATTGTGAGAGCTTTTCTTGATGTATTCAGGAGTTGGAATAGGCTGGGATATTTCCCCTTCCTCCAGTTAGCTGGTAGAGCATCTTTAAGTACTAAATGCCAGTAGTAATGATGTCCCTTAGTCAATGTAGCTTTTATATTTAGTGCCAGAAGATCAATCTGTGCATTTTCATCAATGTCCTCCAATGTTATCACTGGTACTGGCTCCTGAGGTTAAGCAGTGTTAAGAAAAACCCTTCTTTAAAGCAGCATGGGAGTTCTTGTGGTTTTGTTGTGTGAGTGCCCCTCTCTGTTGCTATGTCTCCCACAACACAGGGAGTAGGGATTTTTCCTGATCTTCATAAAATATGCACTGTTGTAGAATGGCAGTCTGAGTTGCAAGTGGAGATGCCCATGGGGAAACAAAGGGGATGCAGGTTTCAGTGTCAGTCCCTTTGAGCCAGAATCATTCCCCTTATCTTCCTACCATTGCCAACAAGTTCTACTTTGATCAGGTTATCAGTGCATTTCTTGGGGCTTTAGTTCTTGCAGTTCACATTAAGAGAAATGCAAATACTCATCAGTCTGGACCATTCCCCGCTACCTGTTTTCTGATTTTTCGCTTGCTTGGATGTAAATTAATGCTGTCACCTGTCTTAAAGTAGCCAGCCATTGGATGGGACATCTGTCTTCGCTTTTTCATTGACTTATGTTTACCCCATCAATTATGATGAAAATTGCATCATTTCAAGACCTTCTTTGAGGAGATAGCTTTCTCCTCTCCTTTTGAACTCAGGCTGTTCAGGTACCCACTCAGAGCAACTTTGTATGTATCAGCCAGTTGTTGATACAAACAACATAGAAACGTTAATGAGAAAGAAACTGTTAACATTTCTTTGTTTCTGTTTTTTTGTTAATTTTGCTAATCTGGCTGCACATGCTATGGAAATTTCCTATATTAATGACTGTTTTCCTCGGTTATTGTTAAAATGTAGCAAGGTATAAAAACGTGGGGGAGTTTGCATTTCTCATTTAAACTGGTTTAAACCTTAATATGCCTTTATCACTGAATTGGGCCAGGCTTTTATTCATGTGCAAGAGCCATATGGGCATCTGCTGCTCTTCTTTGTCCTGTCTTAATCATTTACATTTCAGGTTTGGTATTTACTATGTTCTTTGTATTATTTGCTCAGTACTTTGACTGTAATTCTTCTTTCAGCTATATTTCTATTCTGCTGTTACAAGCACACACAATACCATCAAACTCGGTTTTGATCCTGGACAAACATAATAGGCTGGGTCTACTTTTGAAATGTTGAATCCTGGCTCATCAGTTGCCTTCACAAAAGTAATCCAAGATTAATCCAAGATTTTCTGCAACCTTGAAATGCCTGAAACTTTTTTCCAGGAAGCTAAAGCCTGTAACTTTTTACATGACCATAAATTATTTTTGTCTCATGTAGCTTGAGCTACTTTCCTTGCCCTACCTATTTGCTTTCAAGATCCATTTTGCTTTGGTGGTAATGCCTGTTAGGTCTTTTCTTGAATGAACTTAAGTCACTAGCCCTGAGGGAGAGAAGTTAATTTTTGTCCAGGTTAATGAATTATCCCACTCAGCAAATAGCCTGATGAATGTCAGAGCTGGCAGGTGGACGAAGGCCAGGGAAAGGATTTGGGAGAATAAGAAAACTAATTTTTGCCACCTGAAGCTGCCTCATGAAATTTTACCTTGTTTTACAGAATTTACTTGACTTTGTTGCTATTTACTTGACTATGTTGCTAAAGTGTGTGGTTAGTTTCTCTGAGCTTCCCTTCTTGCTTTCCAAATAGACTGTGAGAGATACTTAAGTTAAAAATTATTTATTCTGATAATTATTTATGTAACTTGCATATGTCATCTAAAGATTTTGATTAAAGGCACAGATAAAACAGAGTACATTGTTTTATTATTGTATTTTTCTTTCTCTTAACAATTTTTCTATTCTTGAAGTCAGGGAATCATAATCTGCCATGTGCCTATTTGAGTTGATTGCTACTTCACATTAACATCCTTCCTGAATAAGTTTTATCATAGCTGAGCATCAGTGTTCAACCTTTTCTGCAGCACTTATTTTAAAATTGCTTCAGAGGCATTTTGTTGAGGTGTGGCTAGGAATAATCCATGATTCATTAACTCACTTCAAGCATATAATCTGCAAAACTTCTAATAAAGATGCAAGTTAAACCACATTAACCCTGACAGTGTTCCTCACCTGTATACTCTATGGAACAAGTACGTCCTCAATTAACCTGCTGAAAAGGTATTTACCGATTATCTCTGTTAAGAACAGCATAGAGAACCATGGGAGGTACACCAAGAAGGCCTAACGTGACACTTCCAGGGAAAGCACTACAGAACCTGACATGAATTTGTGTAGAAGACTAACTCTGAGGTGAAGGGAAATCGTAGATAATTTTCTGCTTTAGAACTCCAGGAAAAATGCTCTACTCATTGGTATATGAATTACATGCTGACAGTTATGCAGCTGCATCATCTCTTGAGCACAGTAGGTCATTTTCACTCTCTTCGTAATGTTTCAGTTGCTATTTCTAGAGCATATAGTGTGAGCTGCTTAATCACTCAGTAATTACTGAAGTCTGTAAAATGGCAAATGCATGCATTTTGTTTATGTATTTTGAAATACATAAAAACTCTCCTATTCTCTTGCAATCTGTGTTACTCCACAGAGGACTTCTGTTGGCTAAGGGAGGCATAACCTTTCACTGACTGAAGTTATTAAAACCAGGCTGACACCAAGCCTGTGTGAACAGATTGGAGGGGGAAAAAAGGTTTGCAAGGAAAAAAACCCCAAGTTCTTTAAAAGTAGAATTTCCTATAATTGCAGAGTTAGTATATGAAGCATGGAACTAACTCCACCAGATTTTCTGTAGTTTTGACTGAAGAACCTGTAGCTAACTGCTTTCTTTTTGGGGTGGGATGGAATGTACAGGTCAAAGCAAAAGCCATGCCATACAGAGGAATTGTCATTGCTATTCACAGAAATGTAAAAACTGTGCTATAAACCTAGTCTCTTACCTTTTACACCAACCAGTGTGAATGTTCAATAAATTCAGAAGCTAAATCCATTTTTACTTAAGTGCTTATAAAATGCTGAAGTTGTAGTTTGAGGTAATGAGGTGAAAAGGTTCAATTGTTCTAGTTGTTTCATTGGCATTGGGACTGTCCTGTTCCTTGTCAAGTACAGATCATGAACTATGGCTATTTGTGGATTACAACACTGAAACAAGAAGTGCAAAGAACTAGAAAGAATAAGAAGTTATGCTATTCTCATTACTATTTTAGAAATATTAAATACATAAATTTGACAACATGCATGTAAATTGTGAGAAGGGCTGGATTACCTGTCAAACTAGGGATAAAAGCAGGTCAGAAGGATCACAAAAAGTATTTTCTTGTTCTCAGCACCTTTCCTGTCAGGCAGTACACAAAGTGGAGGGTGCTCTAAGCTGTGACCTTTGGGACTGGTGGAGGAGTCAGAAAAGGAGAGCAAGAGGCCTTACTGCTACCACTTGTACCACTATCCACGTAGCTTCGGCTACATGGCTTGAAACTGGAATATAGATCGTTCCAAGAGTGCCCTCTGTGGGAGATGAGTGGGCTTAGGAACCCAGATGAGACAGCACTACCACCAAAGTTGTGGAAGAAGGACTAGGGTAGGTATCTATTTTTTCTCCAATTCTCTTAGTTGGCCTGAAGTAACACATTACCTGTGGCAAAGGAGGACTATGAAATAAAGGCAGAGTTCTTTGCTGGATTGTCCCCTTGGGGAGCAGCTGCTTTATGTCAGACAGTAAAGCACACCCTCAAAGCTTGTTACTTGAAGATGCAAGATATCAGCATGCTGAAGATTATACACATTATCCAGATTATTTTGATTGGAATGTACTAGTGTTACCAAATATGCATACCTGATTTCTGTAGTCAGTATCGCGTAAAGAGTACTAAAATGCTGCCTGCCAAAAGAACAGACAGATTTAATTTAATGGAGCTATAGGACTGAAAGAGCTGCTTGATTATTTACTGTCATGATTGTTCCAGTCTTGGTGGTGCCAACATTCAAATTATATTCTTTGCCTTAAACTGTTATGAGACATTAAACTATGAAACACAAGAGATTAAAAAAGGTGAAAAACATCACTTAGGATACTTTGATTTTTATAACCACAGCTATTAGATCTTGCCGTACCTATCTCTGTCAAACTGAAGAGCTCTTACTCAAGTTCTGTACCTCACCAACTGGTACTAGAACACAGTCAGGGTCTTTCATTTTTTGCTGTTATCTACGCACGGTGGACACTGCGATTTTCCTGGATCCCCCCGGGGATATTTTCCCCAAACACTGAATGCTGAAATAAATGCAGCAACAAGCGTAGCAGCGTACAGGGGGAATACAACCGTTTGGGCGTTCCCCTGTCCCGGGGGTGCTCCGCGAGTCGCCCACGTTCTCCTCAGCCGCTGCTCCCGGGAGAGCGCCCCAGCCTTGAGTTACGGACTCGGAACCATCTCTTGCTCGGTGTCGGTTCACCGGTGCCGCAGGGCTTTGCGCACCGCGCGCTGCTGTACAATACGGCACCGCTTCCCCGGGGCATCTTTCCGCCCCTCACAGCCCGTCGCACGTCTGCGGCTGCTCCCAGGGAGGCGCAATTCCTGGGGACGGGCGGGACACACCGGCACCGCCCTAGGGCCCGGCTCGCCCAATCAGAGCGCCCGCCTCTCACTCCGCGGCATTCCGGGAGCTGTAGTCCGGGGCCGGCAAGACTGTGCGGCGGGGCCACCTCGATGAACAACATTACCCAAAAAAGCTCCACGGCGGCGACGCCCCGGGCCGATTTGCCTCTGAAGGCGGTGACTTGAGCAGGGTAGAAGGCGGGGTGGGCCAATAGCGGGCTAGGGCTGGGCTGCGCCGGGGCTCGCGGCCAACCGGAGCGCTCCGAGGGCCGGGCGGGGCGGGGCGGCGCGTGCC
>VZSE01007665.1:369273-423439 GCA_013398275.1 Promerops cafer | reverse complement strand
CCGGCACCGCCCTAGGGCCCGGCTCGCCCAATCAGAGCCCCCGCCTCTCACTCCGCGGCATTCCGGGAGCTGTAGTCCGGGGCCGGCAAGACTGTGCGGCGGGGCCACCTCGATGAACAACATTACCCAAAAAGCTCCACGGCGGCGACGCCCCGGGCCGATTTGCCCCTGAAGGCGGTGACTTGAGCAGGGTAGAAGGCGGGGTGGGCCAATAGCGGGCTAGGGCTGGGCTGCGCCGGGGCTCGCGGCCAACCGGAGCGCTCCGAGGGCCGNGGGAGCGGCACGGGGTAGCGCCGGGAGGGAGTCCGGCGTGCAGCCGGGCGGCAGAAGAGCAGCTGAAGGTAGGGGCGTTGGGAGAGCAGCGGCTTGCGCGTGTGTTAAGGGCGTTTCTCCTGTCCCTGCAGGTCTGGGAGCAGCCCGGACTCCAGCTGTCCCGGGATGGCTGCTGGGGTGCCTCCCGATGCGCTGGGTCGGAGGGTCGCCTGTGGCACCGACTGTGGGACCGTGCGCTATGTGGGCAGTGTGTCTCGTACTGCAGGTGAGCGCCACAAAAGTAATAATCGTCACATTTTATGGCTGTTCTCGAGGTTCTACTCATGTTCTTCTTAATTAAAAAAACCCCAACATTGTCAAGTAGAACGAGGCAATTTACAACATGATTTTTCCTCATTATTCTTGTGTAAATATGGTGACTTCCAACCTGTGTGAGTTGTTGGGGTTTGGGGTTTTTTTAAAGAAGTCAGAGTTGTCAAAAGGAGTGTAAGAAAAACTTTGCAGTCTTTTCCCTGATCTCTGTGCTGGCATAGTCAGGGAAGGTAAGAGGCAGTAGCAACAGATCACCAGACCACATGCTCCTTTGATAACATATTGTGTTGGGTTTGTGTGACACAGCTCTGATAGCAGCAGGAGCTACAGGGGTGGCATCTGTGAGAAGCTGCCAGAAGCTTTCTCAACATCCAACAGAGCCAATGCCAGCCAGCTCCAGGGCAGACCTGCCACTGGCCAAGGCTGAGCCTGTCAGCAATGGTAGTTGCACCTCAGTGAAGCCATCTTTAAGAAGGGGAAGGAAAAGAGACTCTTTGCACAAAAGTTGCTGTGGCCAGAGAAGAGCTGAGTGAGAATATGTGAGAGGAACAGCCCTGCAAACACAAAGATCAGTGAAGAAGGAGGGGAAAGAAGTGTTCCACACTCCAGAGAGGAGATTCCCCTGCAGATCTACTGAGAAAGGCTGTTTACTGGCAGCCCACGTGGGTCAGCAGGGGTTCAGAGATCCACCTGCTNGAAAAGAGACTCTTTGCACAAAAGTTGCTGTGGCCAGAGAAGAGCTGAGTGAGAATATGTGAGAGGAACAGCCCTGCAAACACAAAGATCAGAAGAAGGAGGGGAAAGAAGTGTTCCACACTCCAGAGAGGAGATTCCCCTGCAGATCTACTGAGAAAGGCTGTTTACTGGCAGCCCACGTGGGTCAGCAGGGGTTCAGAGATCCACCTGCTGCCCGTGGAGGAGACACACACAGGTGGATGCCTGAAAGGAAATGGTGACCCAGGGGGAAGCCCACACCAGAGCAGGCTCCTGGTAGACCTTGGAACCTGTGGAGAGAAGAGCCCTGCTGGAGCGAGTTTCCTGGTAGGTCTTGTGACCCTGTGGGGGGACTCAAGCTGGAGTAGCCTTTTCCTGAAGGACTACAGCCCATGAAAAAAGGGGGAGGAGTTATGTTGGACCAGTCCAAGGAAGACTGTCTTCTATGGGAGGAACTCACACTGGAGCAGGGGAAGGACTCCCCTCTTTGAGGAGGAAGCAGCAGAAATAAGGTGTGATGAACTGACTGTAACACCCATTCTCCATCTCCCTGTACCTCTCGTGGGGAGGAGGTACAGCCCAGGAAGGAGGGAGAGCTCAGGCGGGGATATTTTTGAAATTTGTTTTACTTCTCATTATTCCACTCTGATTTTGATTGGTAATAAATTCAAGTCAAGTCTGTTCTGCCCATGATAGTAATCAGTGGGTGATCTCTCCCTGTCCTAATCTCAACTCACGAGCCTTTTGTTGTATTTTTTCTCCCCTGTTCAGCTGAGGACGGGAGTGACAGAGTGGCTTTGGTGGTCACCTGGTATCTAGCCTGGGTCAACCCACTATAGATGTTCAAATTTATGGGAAGATTCCTGATGCTTGGAAGAACACTAGCCTTGTATACAGTTCTACAAGAGGCAAGAAGGATGACCAGAAACTGTAGACTCATTAGCCTCATTTCAGTTTGTGGAAAGATCCTGTAGCATGTTTCCTTGGAATCCATTTCCAAGCCTGTGAAGGACAAGATGGTAGCTGGGAGTATTTGGTACTTGTAAATAAGAAGTTGTGCTTGGCAAATGTAATTACTTTCTATGGTGATATGACTGTGAATGTGGATAAAGGGAGAACAAGTCAATATTCCTTGACTTCAATAAGTCTTTGAATAATGTCTCCATAAAGAATCTTATTTGGAAGCTGAAGAAATACAAGGTAGGTGAATGGACTGTTAAGTGAGTTGGAAGTTATCAAGTGAAAACGTAATTAATGACTTGATATCTGGTAATGAGTGAGTACTACAAAAGTAAATGCTGGGGTGTGTATTGTTTCATGTATTCATCAGTGACTTGGGTGATGAACAGTGTTCACTCTCAAATGGCTGCTGTGATACAAGATAGAATTGCAGTCCAGATCAAGCTTTATGAACTTTAGGTTTGAACCCAAGTGATTCAAGAAGGATGAATTTCCGCATGTGGTATGGACCAGGAAGTACTAGCGACTCACAGAGTCTGTTGTAAAGGGCTTGGGAGTAAAGTATCCATACTGTTATGAGTATGAGCCAACAGTGATCTCCTGTAACAAGCAAAGATACGTTGTACTCGGTCACCTTAGATGAAGTGATGGACATGGCCTGCAAGTTAAAGGAAGCTGTTATCCCTCTCTGGGGTGGGGGTTCTTGACAAGGTTACACTTGGAGTAATGTATCTGGTGTGGAACCCTTCCAGTTCAAGAGGGATGCTGATAAACTTGAGAGGATCTCAAAGACCTCCTCTCTTGAGGAATCTTGGAGGATTGCCAGGGTGGTTAAGGGCACAGACCATACACATGTGTTTTGAAGAGGTTGAGTGATCTGGGCTTAGTTAATGTGGTGAAGAGAAGAAAAAGTGACATCCAGGGGCTTCCTGCAGCTTTTTGACAGGTGGTTATAAAGGTGGCAGAGCCTAACTCTTCTTACTAGTACCAGATTGTATAATAAAGGACATTGGCCATAGCAGGAAAACCTTTTCCGTTACATTGCTACATTACAATGCAGCACTGGAATATGCTCACCAGATGTGTTGGAATCTTTCTCTCCTTGGAAATTTTCAAGGTCTGGCTAGGTAACAAATTATCTGACGGACTTGTTGTAGTGCTGGTGGTAAATCTCCTGCTTTGAGAGAGAAGGTTAGGCTAAGTGAGCTGCAGAGGTTCTTTCTGGCCATGATTTCTATGGATATGATGCCATAAATTTGAAAAAGTATCAACCATTCTTTTCAGGAATTTGGCTGGGCGTGGAATGGGATGATCCTCAGAGGGGAAAGCATGATGGCAGCTATGAAGGAACACAGTATTTTAAGTGCAGGTGAGTTGATCCACAACACTGGCATGTCATATGTGGTGACAAGATGGTCATGGGAAAAGGCCCTTTGGCAATTTTTAGGGCAAACCCTTCTGTTATAAGTTGGCCAATATTAAAAAGATCATAATTCTGAGTGCTCTGACTAGCTAATCCATAGAGACTCTTGCACTGATATTTATCCAGTTACAGGTATTAGAGTATAGTAAATATTTAGAAAATACAAGTCATGTTTTCAGAGGTGTGTTATAAAATGAGACTTTCAGATGTTATTATTATTACATTAGTAGGTTTTAGACCTTTTACTTTAGTTAGGAAATCAATATTTCATTAGGTAATTCTGAACTGAAATTTCATTAGGTGACTTTCATTAGGTAATTCTGAACTGAAATATTGGTCCATATTAAGTGTCTCAAATACAGTTTATATTTAAGGTGACTTGCATGTATCTTGTTAAGGGAAAATACCAAGTTCCTATTAATGATTTGGGTTATATTTGTATTACTAAGGAATTGTTAAATATATTAATTGGATTTAGTATATGCAAAACGTAGTGCAGCTGTGTAGAGTTTTTAAATATATGCATGCATTACTTTTAAGTGAAAGGATTTGAGCACTTAACATTTGAAATTGCGGAATACAGGACTCTAGGATGGATATTAACTGCAGCAAGTCCTTGATTTCTATGTCAGGACACATACAACAGCTAAAAGTTTTTAAGTGAAATAGTAACTGGATGAGTTCATAGAAGAAAGTCATCAATAGCTCTTAAATACTACAGACTGCTAGCTCAGTAAGTTCCTGAGCGTAGAAGTGGTGAAGGATGAGAGAATAAAATCTATTCTTCAGAAAAATAAGTAAAGAAGAAAACACTCACCTGTGAGGACTGGATATTTTTTCCCCTGTATCAAATAATAATAGAACAAGGCTTGAGCAGGGTAAACACACACTTAATACAAGAAAAAAATTCAACATTGCTGGATTTTTTGTTTCAGCTAAAGAATTGGAAATGATGATTTTAAATTACTATATTAGTGGAAATTGCTTCCTAAATGCTTTGAATTTAATTTAAACAGTTTCCAATTTGAAGCTAGCTATGTTCTGCTGTAGGTGAAAAAAAAATAGAAATAATTGGCTGACCATTCCAAATCTCTCTGGACAGAAGAAGCAATTGAACATTTCATGAATGTTTTTCAGAAACTTGACTGCTTTACACTTGTGGGTTTATGATATTTATATACATGTGTGTAGGCTCTTGGGTTTTTAGCAGCCATTAGTGTGATTCCAGTAGAGGAGATCTCAGATAGTAACCTTAATTCTTGATGTAAAAATACATGTTTTGAATGAAGCTCAATATCCATAATAAATGTAAATATTGTGGTCTTTAATCATGTTGTTCTTTCAATACCTGTTCTTTGTACTCTGCTATTTTCCAATCAGAAGAGATCCTCCTGGAGTCTAAGAGAATACATAGTTCCAGCAGTCCACCAACACACACAGACATAACTTCCTGTGTGCAGACACATTTGTAGTTCTTGTACTGACTGTGAAAATGTAGGCAAACTTAAGTGAAAAGTAGTTACCTTATTTTAGCAGAAGAATGCTAAAAAACAAAACCCTTCCAAAACTTAAAACATCACCTCTTTACTACTACTGATTAGGAGGGAATAATGTTTCTTTGTAGATGAATATACGCATCTAAAAAAAAAAAGCTATAATTTTCCCCTCACACCTTATCATGATTATCGTTTGCCTACAAGCCTACTTTGCTCACTCCTTGAATTCTGATAAGCAGAAGCAGCTGATCAAGTGGCTTGTACTGTAAACAAATGCAGTTAAAGGACATTTTGAAGTTGTTTTTAAGGCAATTTTGAAAATAACTGCTTTAAAAAATACATCTTTCAGAGTGACATTTGAAAACAAGACCGTAAGAGGAAAATAAAACTGATTTTGAGATTCCCATTACCAGTAAATCTTCTTTCTGGTCCTTACTTGAAACAGTAGGTCTGCTTACAGCTGTATGTGATCTCTATAGTTGTTTTTTTGAAAATATGACCACAACTTTTATGTTTCATGGCAGTACATTTATCTGGGTCATTATGTGGTGGTAATTGAACTTCTTCAGAATATGAATACCAAGGAACAAAACAGCCATACTTGAACTTATGCTGATATCATGAGCATGTTCATCAACCCTCTGTCAGCTAGAAATGGCAATGCATTGGTGGTTTTGTGTTCATTTTTTTCCTGATAATAGGATCTTGTTTCTTAACTGAGGAAGCTACTGTTTTAGCTGTCAGTTGCAGTAGTGTATAATGTAATTAAATTATGTTCTGCAGTCCCTCAAGAGAAATGAGGAGTAATCAAGCCCTACAACAGGGTTAAAATTTGTATACAGCTTTTGAAACATGAGTGTCCTTTCCAATAGGTTCTTGTCCCATAGACCACTCACCCATTTGTATGCGTGTGTTCTCCTGGGAAATGTGGGTTACAAGCACACCCTCCTCCCCTGGCTGTCCTATACTTGTTGCATGATGGCATTCAAGATGATCTGCTCTATCTGTTTATATTAAATTAGGCTATTTTTTCTTCAAGGGTGATGCGTTCACCTCCAGTAATATCTACCTAGAGCACAAACAAACTCTTCAAATACAGGAAAAAAATATCCATGAAGAAAAAATGGTTTCCATTTTGCCAAGGCAGAAAGCATTCCTAAGATTCCTGAGAAGGCTTCAGTTAAGAAGTTTTGTTCATCAGAAACTCATGCTCTTTGCTGCCAGTAGAACTGTGTTGAAACAAAAGGTTGTCCCTAACCACTGCTCCAACATGTCCTGTGCACCAGCAGAACCCCAAGATAGCATCTAAAACTGCAGATGTCTGTCTGTCTTTCCTTGTTTTCTGAAAGCTCAGAGTCAAGTTTCATGTCTGTTTAACTAAGGTAAACTTTCAAGAGCTTGAAGTACTTGCTCATGTTTGCAAAGTTTCTGCTGTTCAGTCAGGAATTTGATACACCATGGCAGGTTAGTGTTAGGTGTCATTTATAAGCATGGTTTGGTGCCATGGCCTGTTCTAAAACTTGAAGGATTTTCTTTACTGCAGTGTGTAGATTCTTCTAATAGAAGTTTTGTCTGTTGAAAACCTTCCCCTAGAAGAAAGAGATCTATTCAGAGCCTGTGTAGAAAAGACGTGCATGGATTCAAACAGCTCCACTTTATGACACCTTATGAGCCTAGTAGTGCATTTGCTCCAGTCATGATGGTAATTGCCTGGAGTTGATCATGGCAAACAGATGATACTGGGCAAAGAAGCCCTTTGATCCATGTTTACAGCCTAGGCTGATAAAGCTGACATCTCTCTCTGTGGCTCAGAAGCTTCTGCAGTCAGACAGCTCAAGTGTGTCACTGTTATGATTCATGTACTCCTGCATTTTTCTTCAGTACTGAGAAGTGTGTGTGTGTGATATTTCCCAAGCATATGAAGAGCCATCATGTACCTGTAATGATGAGCAGTGCCATGACTTTGTTTTACATTAGCAAAGAATGATGCCAAATTTCCTCCTTATTCAGTGGAAGCTGACAGCTAATCTAAATTATAATGAATATCCTTAAAGTGCCCTGGGCATGCCAGCAGATGGGTTGTATGCTTCAGGCTACTGAATCATGAATAGGGAGTATCCTACAAGATGACTTCTGAGATTGGGGTCAACCTCTCCATTTTAAAAGCCAGGAGGGAGTGTCAGTGTTAACTATAACCAGCTGCTTGCCAGAGCCCCACTTGAGCATATTCCACATTTTCTGCTTAAGAAAATTGGGCCATATCTTTTACCATTCTATTTCCACACAGTGTTTTGTTCTGGCTGCAAGACAATTTGCATATATGAGAACAAAATCCCTGTTCTCAGACTTCTGAGTGTTCATCTTAAGTCAGGTTGATCAGTTATCCATAGGTTCTTCCATCTCATAGTATGCATGCTGGATGACTCCTTGGATTAGGATTTATCTGTTTAGTTCCCAGTTATGGAGACTGATGGCTAATAGGTGTGGTTTTGCATTAGTCCAGGTGCTGTACGTTATTTGTTTGATATGTACATGCAGCTCATACAGTTCATATGTCCTAATGTGAGATTTGATACAGGCAGTGTGTTTTAGGGAAAATGAGTTACAGTGACCTCTCTCCTTGAATGCACAATAATTTTGCCTGAAAATAGGTTCCTATTGCAGTTTCCTTTCCTGTCCTTTCTGACAGTTCCTAAAAAAGTAGATCAAATAAATAGACTGGAACTGGAAAAGAAGCTTAGGCTGTGGAATGGATTTAAATATACATTAGGTAAGTTATAATAGCACGCAGAGTAATGGGAAGTGATGCAACAGAAGAGAGAATACCTATGATCTTGTGATCAGGACAAAACGAGAAGGGTCTTGAGAGATATACTAAAATATCCTGTATATATACTAAAATTTTACTGTAGCTTTAAATGACAGGGGACAGGGTAGCAATTATACTCTGCTTTTTTTTTTTTTATTTTTTATTTTTTTTTCCCCTAAGGATAGAACTGGTGCCTGCATGGAAAATGAGGAAGGAGATGCCAGTAGAAGTGGTGACCTGAGAGGAATGGATATGGTGATGGAGAGACCCAAAGGTCTTGGCTATGATAGGGATAAATGGCATGACAGGAGGAATGCAGAAGTGAGGTTCTAGATTAGCTCTGGTGAGAGGGGTGAGTAGAGCAGAGCTGTTGAGTGTAGAGTGATGGTGATGACAAAATCATGGTGATAGGAAATTGGACAGTTATTGTCAGAATAAAATTACAGCAGGACCTACTGTGAATTACAGATAGACAGGAATATAAGGATTTTTTCCAGAGCCATTGATTAAATGCAGAAGTGATATATTTGCAGTCAAGAGATGTTCTAGTTCAGGTTGTTAAAAGGTAATTTACTGTTTCAAGAAGAGGTATTAAGAAAGAATCACATCATTTTTACGTTTGAGGAAGTTCAGTATTTAAATCCGTCAAGTGTTTGCAAGCTAGGACAAATTTTGAAGGAATGGAAGAAATTACTTATGAGAAGGTTACTGGATTAAAAGTGTATTGAAAATGCTTATCAAACATGAAAAGTTCATACCAGATTTACATTCTTTAGGAGTTTGTCTTTCTGCTTCTTTTGTAATCATTGCATTCTAAACTTAGTCATTACAAAACTAAACTGAAAATATTTTGAAAGTAAATAATATTGAGTTTCCACCTAGGTCCTTCTTTAGAATATGAGAGTAGAAATGTTAATGAATGAAACTGGCACAGGAATTTTCCAGCATTGATTTTTTAACAAAAATGTGAATACATGGTGCCCAAGCTATTCCATCTACTTGTAATAGATCCATAAGTTTCGGGGCCTTTAGTTACTGGTTTTTTTCTATGAGAATTTTGAACTTTGTAGCATTGGTGGTTTATATTATGGTTTGCTAATTAGACACTTGATGTTTACATGCTGTTTTGAGAAGTTTTATTTACATAAGCCATGTCTTCCTCCTGGGCACTTTCCTACCAAAACCCGTTGTCTTCTCAGCTTGACGGCAGACAGATACTCATAGCTACCAATTTTCTTCCTGATGTTTTCTGGCTGATGCTCCTATCAGATCCTCATCTGCTCTGTGATACCATTCCCATGACTTGTCTGCTAGTTCTTCCCTGATGCTGTGTTTCCTCGCTAACCTTGATAGAAAATGTCAAAGCAATTGCATGGCAAGAAACGGGCGTGCAACAAAGTTTTTTCAGTGCTCAAGAAAAAACAAGAAACTTCATTGGGCTGTGTTGAACATACATTATTGGATGGATATTTCTGTTGATATTCAAAATTGTTACCAAGTTGGTATCAGGATTTTTGAAAGTTTGTGTTTGCATAAGAGCTCTGAGTGCTACAATTTGTATGTTGTGTCATTTGTGTGATAGAATTACTAGTGAATTATGCAAGTCAAATACAATGTAGCAATCACTATTCTGAGTATTCCTAAGGCTTTGGTAACACTTCAGGCACATTTATTGTATGATTTAGTTAACTTTGTGTCTATCCTTAGGTAGAAACTGGAGAACCTGAGTTCATAATGAGTTTGGAAGTAACAGAGCAGTTATTTTTAATAATGGCACTGACACTGTAATTCTGATGTGTAAGTACATTTTGGGGAACTGGTGCTGCAGTTCTCATGGTATCTCACTATGTGAACTTCTGTCAAGTACTGTCAAAGATACTTTGAAAGTCTTACCTGGCTTGCTGGGAACAGTGATGTTTACAACTAGCCTGTAGAATTGCCTTTTGACTGCTTTGGTTCTCAGTACTTTTGTTTAAAGTAGTAATTAATTAGTCATTGTTATGATAGCTTTTTATATTTCAACTTTTCCTGGCTGCTTGATTCTAGGCACCCTAAAGGAGGATCGTTCATCCGGCCAAACAAGGCAAATTTTGGAGTAGATTTTCTTACTGCAGTAAAGGATCGGTATGGATTGAACGATAAGCAAGATGTTCAGTATGGCACAGGGAATACAGTAGTATTTGGAACGAAGACTGTGGAATTTGTTGGCATGGATTCTGTTGCAGAACAGCAAAGGCAAGTGTAATATATGAAAATCTAAGATACATTATTAGTGATTGATCAGTCAAGTAGTATTTCAACTGTAAGGAAGTGACTGCCATGCATATAAAATTGTTCTGCATTGGAAAGCAAGTCAGACTGCATTATGGTGGAGAGTCAAGAAATCTTCTGATTGTGGATTCATAATTTACAGGTTTTACAAATAGGAACTGGGATTATGTCATGTTTGAGTGCTAACAGTCCTCATCCTGGTTTCATAAAAGTAGCAGATTATATCTGGTGAGAAATGAGAGGTAAATTATCATGACATTGGCAGTCATCATACACGTGCATGGTATTTTTAAAATAGATGTATTTTAATGTTTTCTTAATATTGTACAGTGGTTTTTAGTCTTACTCATATCACAAATGACTTTGTAACCCAAGAGAGGGAAGGCAGAAAGTCACTGTACTGCTAGTGAAGAAGTTTTTCAATCAATTCATGTCATGTTCATGTACCTGGAAGGGTAAGAAAGGATAACTTAATGATGTGTAATAAATTGCAATTCTAATGGCCTCCAGCAGTAGAGATGTATTAGTTCAGTAGGTGGCAGTCTCCTTCTGAGCTGATATTCTCCTTGTCTCCCAGAGCATACTAAGCAGTCAAAAATACTTTTGATAAGTGATACCAAGACTGCCCAAATAACTCTGAACCTCTTGCAAAACATGTTGCAAGAAACCTTTTAAACTTGGAACCTCTAATTAAATTCCAATTTGCACAGCTATATTTAATCTGTTTTACCACTCTTTATTTCAGTTGGATGAGGTTTTTTGGGGGGGTGTGGGAACTGTAGTTCAACCAGACTTCTTTTGTAGTAGTGATGTAAAGGAAAAAAGTAGAGATGTGTCTGTTTTCGAGTGTGAATGACACTGCAGTGTAGTAATCTGCACATTGCTAATTCCAAAGGAGAGATAGGCATGAAAAGGATTTTATGTAGTTGTAAAAACCAGGCATTTATGTAACATACCTATTTCTGTTTGAAGATTACCTAACAGAATGTTCTTTCTCCTGTAGACAACTGAACAAACTGGTGGATATCTCAGTGCGTGAGTGTGCAGTGAGCCATGCTGGTCAGGAAGAAGAAATCAGCAGAACGTGTGCCAGTATCCTTTTTGTGCTATATTGCATGATGCCACAAATAAAGTACATACTTTAGCATTCCAAGTGTTCACATCAATGAATGATACTTGTATCCTTTTATTTTAAAAAAAATAAAACTGAGGTTTATATTTAAAAATTGAATGCAATGGTAAAATTTAAAAAGCCAGACACCTACAGTTTTTGAGAGGAAATGCAAATTGTGTCTAAAAATAGAAGTATAGTCATAGGTTATTACTGTGACTGCAGTGTCAGAAGGCTCCAGCAATGGTTTTTTTGAAAATTCCCTAGAATAGATAACCCTATAGACACCAGAGGTTTCCAATATATAACAGATAATGAGTTTAGTACACTGCATGTAGTGGCAATGTTACAAAACTACAAAGCAGTTATTATTTGTTAATTTATAAGGACTTATAAGAGTTCCTGTCAGTATAGAAATTAATCCATTTGAGGATAGTTAAGCTCTTTTATAAAACTATAAGCCATCTCCATATCACAAATCAAAATAAAATTTGCTGTAACTGAGCAGTAACATCCCTTAGTGTAATCTATTTCTCTTTGATTCAAAACAAAACCCTAATTCTAATTCTGAAAAAAGGAAGTTCAGTTTTGAGATAAGTTTATTTTTCTTAACAAGAAATTTCAGATATGAGGCATATAAACCTCTCAAAAAATCTGATATCATCTTGGGAGACAGTGATAGCTATTGCTTCTCAAGTTCAAAATCTGGTAACACTTAATGTCAGGTATAAATATTCATATTTGGATTTCTCTTTCTTTGGGGTAGGAACAAAAACCAAGAGGCTCAGGATTCAGCTTTCTAAATGTAACTGGATACAGCACAACTCATTCTAATGGGAGCTAAGTTTTTAAATACTTTTTTTGATTTTTTAAATCTTGTTCTTAAGCAACTGCTTAAGTTGTGGTCTATAGTGTGGGATATATTTTTATGACATCTGTATTCAAGAAAAGAATAGAACCCTAGGAGTTCAGCTTCTGTGTAAAACTGAGTTCTGGGAACATTATCTTCAAAGTTTTAAGACTTGATCTTTGGTTTTTATTATTCTTGATACATTCTGGCTGCTCAGGCAGGTCTGCATTTAGGAGCCTACTTTTGTTTAACCAACCGTATTTTGACACTAAACTTAATTATCCATAATGCTTTAACCAAGCTTTAATTATTCCAAACCCTAGTCTATTTCTGTCCTAAAATGATGCTGATAAGAAACTGGTAAGACCATGGTGACAGATCTAGGGGAAAATCTCTTGTACAATGATGACATTGGAAAAGGAAGGAGGATCTTGTTAAATAAAGCTCCAATTCTATCGAAACAAGAAAATTCATAAAATAATTTCAAAATAAAGAACATTTCTAGTACACACCTATACACTGTGATTGGCACATGCCACAATTTTCTGATGTGAAGTAACACAATGGATTGGGTAGCAGCCTCAATCACGAGGTTTTTTGTTTATTCTTATTGTTAATATGACAAAAATGTATTTTTATAATAGTTGTAGGAGTTCCATTTTCTTCAATATTTAGCACTAAACAGCTGTTTGCAACCTGGATGCTATTTATAAATCTAACTTTGCCTAGAGTATATCATGATTTATTGTTATTAGCGTGCATGAGAATACAGAGGAATTTAGTTTAATTCACCAGTAATAATTTTTTCAGTTTTTCATTATTGAGAAGTGTACTCTAGACTGAAAGGTTTGCAGAAGTTATTTGTGAAAAAAAATGGAAAACAAAATGAGATTGATGCTGGACTCTGATGCTTACTACTACAAACTGACTTAGTCTGAATCAGTTTTTTATTGTTTTGACCTTCTGTTTGCTTTAAAAATGAAAGAAGGTACATCTGTTACTGATTTTTTTTTGTGCATGGAATGTTGGAAGCAGAATAAAAGTGATTAACCATCCACCAGCTCTCTATGTGGAAATTTTACCCATAAGTATGTAACTATAAACTCCACTGAGAGATTTTTATGAGAATATGCAGCTAGATTAGGCCTTAGGAAAGAAATAAAAACTTCTCTTTCAGGGTGAATAATGAAAACTGATTTGAAGACTGCAGATCTGAGAATCTCTATCTTTTCTTCTTTGTAGTGGTACTTAACTATTGAGAGAGGATTTTACATACTTTTGTTTTGCTGGGGTCTGGATAGTCATGTAGACTCTTCATTTTCAGTCAACACTAAGGAGTTTAAGCCCAAGCTCTGGCTTTGTTTCATTTAATATTAATGAAAATCATTCTTTTCATGTTCAAAACTTAGTGAAAGAGGCCACAGATGAATAAATATACATTATTGAATAAATATGCATTCCTGAAGCAGGAAAGTAAATTAGGAAAGAGTATGTTTGAATATAACTAGAAATATATTTTATTATGTTTTAAAATATGTGACATCTTGACAGTGATTTTAATGTTTGGAGGGTGTAAATTTCTTTTTCTTTATGCGTAACTCCAAACTAATGACTTAAATAAATGTGATTACTCATTATGCAAATAATCATTCTTTTTATGCAGTGAAAACAAAATGAGATTTCCATCTACATCAACTTTTACATCCAGTGCATTTTCAAACTTGAAGATTCTGGCACTTAATCAAACTGAAATAACATGGACAGAGGTAATAGCCTTTCCTGATTTTTTAAAAATTTAATATCATTAGGTTTCTGAGGCAAGGAAAGCACAATAAACATTTGTGCACTGTATTGTTCTACTGAAATCAAATTATCCTTAGAAAGGTGCTGTGGGGTAACTGTGTTAGTTACATATTAACTAATGTAGTTCCTACATAATGAAGGAAGTAATATTGACATAGGAGTCTAATAAGAAACATTTTACTTCATCTACATCTGTAAATTGCCAAATCAAAATAAAGCAGTTGGAGTACAATATAGCTTCATGTCCCAAAGTGTAAGTGAAAACTTTTTGGTTCCTGTTAGCTGTTGAAGACTTTTTGGTTCCTGTTACGTGTGCTTCTCTGCATGCAACAGAATAAATGCAAATGGAAAGAAAATATTTCCCTATGATGAGAAATTCCTGTTTTGCCATCATTTTGCATCAGCAGGAGACTGGATTGGTATCTTTGCCCATACTGATGGTTCTTGAACCACGTGTTGCCTGGTTATTGGCAGCACAGAGCAGAGGAGAAACAAAGCTCTGACTTGTTTCAGGTACTGAAACATGTGCACACTTAAATGACTCTCTCCTGGTATGGCCTCTTATTAGGAATGAAGTCCTGTTGTCAGCTATAGTTAGCAGTGGGCCTTTTTTCAGAGATGGGGCTTAGGAAGTGCATCTCACTGTCACATACTTATAATGGCTTCTAAATTCAAAACTGTTATTTGAATTTCTCAGGGTCAGATTTTGTCATACTGCACTGTAAAATTACAAGACTTTTCAGATTTCTGCTGCCAGCTGCTATCCAGTAAAAGAGCACTTAACAAAACTGGGGCTTGAGTAGAAAGAAGTTTCTTCCTTCTCTTGTCTTGCAGTAGGACTAGAGGAAGGTCACTTCTGTGTTTTTGTTTAGTGTCCATTCACTGTGCTCTTAAAACTGCCTGTGGGATTTATGGTAGGACAGTTGAAAATCCTTCCGTAGTAGCAGCAATATGAATGGTGAAGGGAATGGAAGATTTAAGTGGCTACAAACACTTTAAATGTCATCTAGTGCTCTATTTACTCATCAGAGTAAATCTGTGCATTGTGGTGTTTAAAATGTTGGCACCAGCCAGCAGCTGTCCTTCATCCCTCCATGGGGTGACTGAAAGGCTGGCTGGACCCATGGCTGCAGATCAGAGTTCTCCAGGGCTAAATAAATTGCAGTGAGAAAGCCCCAGCTTAGTCAGAGCAATTTAAAATGATGCAGCTTTTGTTTTTTTTTTTTTTTTTTTTAATTCTGCTATAGCTGATGATTCCTCATTGGCCATAAAGACATCTTTGCTTCCAAAATCTGTTTTATAAATTTGTTCCAATTCACTCCCTGTAAGTTGGGAGTCATAAGCCTCTGCTTGAAAGTGATGTTCCAGGGCAGTCAAACAAAAGAGGAAAAATACCTGACGTCAGTACTTTTGAACAAACCACGTGGAAATGTCACTGCTTAAGCTCTGAGGAGAGTTACGTGAAAAGTCAACTTTTAAATAGAAAATAATAATGAATATAATCCAAGCAAATGAGAAATACATTTAAATTGTCGATGGGGATATAAGCAAAAGTCTTAGGAGTGTTTTAATTAAAATTAAAACAATTTAATGGTGAACAGCATTTCAAAATTAATTGCTGTTGTATGTAAGAATATATGGCATTGGGATAGTTATACTTGGATTTTTTTGTTTGTTTGTTCCTCCATTTTGAAGTATTTTTCACAGGAAGGGGACATGCTTAACTGCTATGCAGTAATACATAGCTCCACATTCACATGCCTTAAGCATCAGTTTTCAGAAAGAATTCTTTCATTACTATATGTTTTGCATATATCTAAATACTTCTGAGATTATTAGTATATCAGTAAAAGAGCTTGTTACTGTAGAATTGTTGATTGATTGTTCAAAACACAACATATAACTTTCAAGGGGAAAAATGTCCTGTAAAATAACTTAAAGTTAGCAGTCATTGACTTAAAAATTGAATTAATGCATTTGAGTGTAATGAATTCATATTTATGGCTCCAACCCCTTTCTTTCTTATTCAGCATTTAAATCATAATGCTATATTTGTGATTCTGTTTTCAAACTAAGATTTTACATTTGTAATATAATCTACTATTATACAGGGAACAAGAAAAATCTGGGTTAGAACAGAAGTGCAGGATCATGCTTCTGACACTAGCAAGTAGCAGCAGGTAGTTGGGAAAAATTCTAGGCAAAGGGTAAGCACATGATAAGAGCTTCTTAGAAAGTAATCTGGAATTGTGTGGCATTGTGAGCTCGAGACTGTATACCTCTAATTAATGTTTGTGGATTTTTTGTTTCATGATTTATCTAACTGTATTAAGAACCTATTTGAAAATTTTGCTATGCATATCATTTAACATCAATTCAACCTTTTTTGGGTTCTGATATTGCTGCCTGATAATTTCATTTAGCAAGTCCCAGTGTTTTATATGAAAGTAACTGAGAACAGCTATTCTCTGTTTCATGGCTTTAATTCTTGTTTAGCTTCTTTGTGCCTTTACCAATTATATTATTTGCATCCTGGGATAAACAGACTAAAGATAAAGGAACTTCATGAACTTACATGGTGACAAATGTTTCTTGTTCTCATCTTTATTTCTTTTGCAATAGCTCTTGCATTTCCATTCTTCTGGTTTTGAGCATCAGTGGCTCTCCTCTGGGTATTTTTTTATCTCCCAACAGCTATCCACAATGAGGCCCCAGTCTTTCCTGAGGGTTAATTCAGTGTCAGATCTGTGAACTTTTGTTTCTGAGGAAGCTGTTTTAAGCAGTAGCTGGAAATTTGGCAATTTGAGTTTCTTGGAATTGTGCTGTGACCTGTAATTTGGCAATTTTCTAGTCATATTGAAAGGTTCAGTATTCAGGTTTGTGCAGTTTTTTTATTCCATCCATCCCAATGCTGGGCTGTTGTGGGGGAATCTCTGTTACTGAACATGCACCTCATTTCTCTTGACTCTGCAGGTTTCTTGTCATGCTTCTTCATCACCAGTGGATAACTATTTTGGTCTGTCTTGGTGACATGGGGAAACACTATCAGATCAAAGAGATTAAATATCAGTGTTCCCTGCTCTTGCTTTGGAACAGGAAATGTTGTTATATCTGAGTTTGTGTTCATGTGTTACAGATACGGCAGCATGTTGATCTGTCATACTTTGGGGTGTGAAGTAGTTGAGCTCCAAATCATAGGCTGCCTCTTGAGGAGATCCCAGTGTTTACCCTTGGCATGGTGTCTGCTATGAGTCAGTTATAAAAACCTGCAGCTGGATGGATCCATGCAGCTGTAACAGAATTGTGCCGAGGAGAGGGGATGATTACAGGAGAAGGGGTCAGCTATGCACAAAACTTGGATTGGACTGTCCAGATCTCTGAACTCCACTGCTTGTAGCCTTTGTAACCTCCTGTAAAAACAAGCTTTTGGTGACTGTGCTGCGCATATGTCTGTGTTCCTGCATCTCAAAAACTTTGAATCCTCTAGTCAGTCACAATCACATTTTGGAAAGAGTTGAGGGCTTAAAAATAATTTATTACCTACTAATTCCCTTAATACAGGAATGTAGATGAATGAAAGTGCCCCTGTAAGTTTCCCAACCTAAGAAAGAGTAGCAGGATGAGCTCACACTTATTGTGATGATGGAGAATACAACCAGAAAAAAAACTCAGTGAAAAGAACAATTTGCCACTCACAGGTATAAATTTGTAGAAAAGCAATCAGTTCCAGTGCTTATGGAACTCCATGTGCTAAAACTGCACCATTTTTGACACTTTCACAATTGCATACAGAAATATTTTATGCCAGCAATTTATATTGCCGTTTAAGAAGTGTTTGTTTTTAAAAGTTTTGATACCTCCTGTAAATGTTTGTGAAGAAAAAAACTGTATAAAGTAAAAGAATATCTTTTTTGCAATTTCAGGGCATAAGATCTAAAACAAAAGTATTTTTGTTTCATTTGTAGCCCTTTTTGAATTAATTTATTTTCTTTAGAAAACCTGAAAACTTCAGGATGTGTTGAATAAGTGCAATTCTTGGCTTTTAGTGGGTTATAGGCTGGCACAGTCCCAAGACAGAAAAGGTCTCAAGCTCTGATAAATTAAGATATTAAAAGACATTCTGTCAGACGTGATATGTGTGTTAGCTGGTTCTGGAACTTCTGCACACATATAGAGTTTGTACAGCCAATTCCTCACCTCATCATGGGGAAAACCTGGCCACTGCAACTCAGTGAATAAATGAGCTCAGTTTTCAGGTCACTCAGTTCCCAGTCTCAGCTGCGAGGGTGGCCACAAGCCTGGGACTAAGAGTCCTGTGACTGCAGAACCACTTTGATGTCATCTGTGCTGGTAGATCCGGGCACAGGAGAGCCATCTGGAAGAAATGGAAGACTAGGAAATCTTTAATAATTGTTCCTCTGGTTTGGGGAGCCATAGCTTGTTCTGAACACATTCAGAGCAAATTTGCATGACGTATAATTTCTGAAATACTTTTCCCATCTTTTGTTATATTAAATAAAGTTTTGCTCTTAGGTTCTTCTTTGTGCTCAAGGATGGCCAGTACTTGAAGAGTTGTACCTTTCTTCTAATAATATTACAGTTTTGGAAAGGTGAGTAACATGAGTCAGTCAGTTGTTAGCCACTGATGTACCACGGAGTTACATAGCACATAAAGTTACATTCCTGTAACATTTACATCACCACGACAATAAATGATGCAAATTTCACGTGGTGTACTTCAGAACATTTACAAATGTGCACAATTGTGTGCCTGCAATTATATACTTAGGAAAATAGTGTTTTCATTGGCCAATAACTTTAAATATTCTGTGTTGTGTTTGTTTGTTTTTTCCAATGTATCAGGCCTGATAATGTCCTGCAGACCCTGAAGCTGTTAGACCTTTCAGACAACCAGTTACTGGATGGAAATCAGCTGCATCTAATAGCACAGTTCCCCAGGTAGCTGTAAACAAATTTGCTGGAAATTCTTTGTCCTAGATACTCATCTCTGTAGTCCTTGTTGGCTGAAATATGATAGTATTGATGTTGCATGAAAAATTCATGAGATCTTGAAGTAGAGGCATTTTGCCCTCTTGAGGAGAGTAATTGCATTATTTAGTTGAGCTATTTTAATATAATCTTGCTTTTGTTGTATAATAACACATTCTTCAGCTGTGTGTTATTAGGTTTCCATTATACACTTATGAAATGAAAGTGATTTACCACATTTTGCTAATTTGCAGAATTATCATCTTTCCCTGTACACCACAACAGCAGCCATGATTTTCAATAGCCACAAGCTATTTTAAAAAAAATTCATTTAGAAAATCACACATTTTAAATGCAAGAGCCATTCTGAAAGCTTGAAACTGTAGCACTTACTGAAAATTTTATTCCCTGAACACTGCTGAAGTCTGGGTACTGTCTGTGAGGCTGCTTTTCATTTGTCAGTGATGCTGACACCACATCAAAAGCTGCAGATCTTTATTAAGAAAATTTTAAAAAATTAGGTTGTATTTCTTTGCAAAAAACTTCCTGTGCCACATACAGTGATCACTGTATCTATTAAATTTCAGATTAGAACAACTAATACTTAGAAACACTGGGATATCTTCTATACACTTTCCTGATGCTGGATTTGGTATGTAAAAGGAGTAACTTATTTATAGTTTTAAAATTATGTTTATTTAAAGTTTTCACTCTTTTCTTGTTACTCTTTTCCTAGGATGCAAAACTAAAATGTTTCCTTCACTAAAACGCCTTGCAATAAATGACAATAAAATATCACAGGTAGGTTAGATTGTGATGGTTTCACACTTCGTAAATAAATGTATCTTTGTTTAAGAGTAACATGAAATTTGCTTTTTTAAATTTTCTTTGATTGTATGTGTAAGATTCTGAGGTAACAATTGAACACTTTGGTCAATACAGAGGCATAATTTAAAAATGTAAAAAGATTTCTTAACAGTTAAAACACATTATGTTATGGCAGCTACCTCATAATTCTTCTCACAGAATTCTAATGATGTAAAATTCTGACTAATTCCTTGGTTTGTTTGGTTTTTAATTAAATGGAGTGCAGTTCTTTCCTTAGCTAAATGAACAGGATCCATGTACTTGATTCTGATGATCAAAAGAATTTTTCTAGTCATGTTTGCTGTACAGGAAAAGTCAGTGTTACCAGGTATTGTTCTGAAATGAACTTACATTTTATACTTCCTCAAAAGACTCTTCTCTTCCATTTCAGTGGTCATCTATCAATGAGCTTGATAAACTGCCAAGTTTGCGGGCACTGCAGTGTAACAATAACCCCTTCATGGACACAGAGAAGAACCCAGAGACCTTGATACAGCTCATTATTGCCAAGATAAGTCAGTTGGAGGTTTTGAACAACTGTGAGGTATGTGATATTTCAACAAATGGCATGAGTCTGGCAAAAACTTTAAATCACTGCCTGAGGAATTGTTTTCAGTTTCTTTTAAGATTATTGATTGACTGGGTGCAGGAAAAGTAAAGTGCCAACTAGTCCATCCCCTTGTCAGTGGGGCAGTCAGTAGGGCTGCAAGACTGAGCCCTCTTTGTAAGCATTGCTGACTCAGTGAGGACTTGGACAAGATGGGTCAATGGTGGTTTTTTCTTAGTGCCTGAATTGTGCTGAAGTTGCAGAACTGTTGCCAAAAACCATACTCTTAAAAAAAAAGGAAAAATAGAAAAAGCAGCTTAGTGGGATCTGTTTCAGTGACAGCAATACCAATATTTGCCTTCTGCAATAGAAAAATATCATAATCCACACCAAATCAAACTTTCAGCAATTGTTTGTCATAAAGGAGAGCAGAAGCAGCATTTGATCCACTGCTACAGAAAACATCCTTGCATATACAGCAAAATCTTTGCTTAGATATTCATTTATGGCTTAGTGAGTACACAGAAGGGCTTTAAGACTCTTAATGGCTCTAAAATGTACTGAATATATGAATCAGTCAGTATTTGGAGACATGGTTTGTAAGATTCTTGGTAGCATTAAAACATACTGAACACCAAGTAAAACCAAGGAGTCTAGTCATTGATTAGATTAGGAATCTAATCATTGATTAGATTTTATTCTCTGGAAAGTTATATAATTATATTATGTGCCATTCCTGTGTCAGTACAGATCCTTCCTGCTGAAAGAAGAGGAGCAGAGCTGGATTATCGCAAAATATTTGGAAAGGACTGGCTAGAAGCTGGTGGGCATTGGAACCCAGAGAAAAACAAACCAAGTGAAGAATTTCTTGCTGCCCATCCCAGATACCTAACACTTTGTCTTAGTAAGTACAATAGCATTTCCTCACCTCTGGCATTGTGGCAGCACTGGTGGTTTGGTCTGTTTTCAGTTTCTCATCCCCTTGGTCCTTTTTCCATGTGCTGCTACAGCCTTAGGAAAGCCCATGCATTGGCAAGCCTGTGTGCTTTTGCTCCTGTGGGGGGGCTGCACAGAACTGCACCTTTTGGGGCACTGCTGCCTCAGGAACTCAGGCTCTCTGCCTCAGAGACCCCAGCACCTGTGAGCACCCACTCCACTGCTGCTGAGCAGGCAGTAGCTCTCTCAGCAGTGGGAATGTTAAGCAGCACCCCCATGCTGTAGCATCTTCTAATGCTAATTGCTAATGCTGTAGCAGCTGAACAAGGCTCATGTCTGCAGCACTGCATGGTGCAGGAGCTACCACGTCTGTGCTGAGGGAACTCCTGCCTGATCCTGCACCACAGTGGTCTTAGGTCTCGTGTTTTAGTCTTTGAAGGGTTCTACATGCACTTTTCTTCCAACAGAATATGGAGCACCTGAAGAAGGAGAACTAAAGGGACAACAGCCTTTGACTCTGAAAAATCAGCTACTGAGTAAGAGGACAGAACTGATCAAAATTGTTCCTTCTGCATTTAGAATATTTTATGAGCTTAGTGTCTTCTAGGTGTATATGGAGAACAAAAAGCTCCAGCTTGTAATTTTGATTTTCTGAACTGTCTCAGTGAGTTTGACTGGAAACCTGATTCTGTGTACTCTCTCTCATTTCCCTGCTCAACCCAAGCCAAATGATTTTCTCAACTGAGATTTAATGGAGAACAAAGGTTATTGATACTCTGTTCTGACAGTGTGAATGGCTTCTTTACAGAAGACATCTCAGGTTTTAATCTCAACAGCTGCACTGTTTTCTGATATTAACTTTTTTATAACTTCTTAACTTTAGGACAGACAAGAAAAATATGGGTAGCTTTGGTATTTGGGGTGTCTACATATTTAATCTAGGTTACATCCTGGACTTGCAAATTCATGTAGCTGTGTTTCCCAATTGATAGAAGAGCTGAAAATTTTTACTCCATGGGCAAAATAGTATTTTAAAGCATTACCTTCTAATGCATTTAGGTGGAAGACTACATAGAACAAGGAATCTTGTTGGCTAGACATAATACAAACCTTTTTTTAAGGATAAGTCTTTTAATCTCTGTAAAATAATTAGGCTAATAATGTCCTTTAAAAGTCTTTGTATGGTGCTTTTGAGAGGACCAAAAGCCTGTTTTAAACTGAATAAGCAATTTCCATTCTACTGCAGGTTATTTTTAAAAAATGAAATAGAAATTAAGCATTTTTAGGTAAATACTCATTTTGACCAAAAAATCCTATCTTTAAGTATTAGGGAGTCACTTCTACAATAATTTACCTAAAATTAATAAAAACTTGATTATTTTAATTAATTAATTTTTCAGATAATGACTAAATGCTATTTTAAATGTTCAGATGCAGGCTACCTCCTAATTTCTGAGAGATCAGACTGAGCTAAGGGAAACAATTTGTAATAAAAACAGACTAGAAAGGCTATGCTTCTGCCAGAACAGGGCTTATTGTTCTTTCACTAATGCTTCCCCCTTCTTCCTTAAGCTTTGACAATTAAGTGTCCTGAGAAACCCGAGCAGAAGCCAGTGGAGAAAAAACTACCAGGTAAGAAGTCTTGGCTTATGTTGAAGTAGTTGTTTCACCACTCCTTGTCAAACAACTGTATTAAAGCATGGCAGCTGCCTCGGGCTTTGTCAGCTCCTGAAGGCTTTTCCTCTGTCATATAAAGAAATCACAAAGGCAGAAATGGTTTGAAAAAGTCATTATTTGTCTGGCCTCCATACTTACTTTCAGTCCAGCTCGAAGATGGAAAGTTGATTCTTGTCTTATGACCTCTGCTGCTGGTTTCATGGTTAATGTGTCTGAGGCAATTAAAGGCCAATTAACGGGGATGAAATCTGGTGGATGTGTTTACCAAGTAACCACAACGTGAAGTCTTAAGAGGCAACCACAGAGTGTGTAAACCTAGATATTGAGGTCTAGTATCTAATACATGAAGTTAGAAATCTAGTTCTGACCTCCATCAAATTTGTCTTTTGAAGTTTTAGTGCCTGTAGTGAGACTAGAATGAATAAGACCATTCTAAATTAAGCTGATGTTTTGGAAAGATATGTCAGGATGAAGGCTGAAAGAAAGGAAGTATTCAAGCTTTATTCTAAAATAAAAATCACATTTATTATCACAAGTTGCATAAAATCAGATACAGCTTTTACAAAAATGTTTGATAGAAAAATATTTGTCTAAGTACAATGTGTGGTATTACAGGAATAACTCTCTATTGCTGTGCCTTTAGATAAAGCTTCAAAAGAAGTGAAAGTTCAACCAAAATACTGAGTTTATCTATTGCAAACACAGGTATCACCTCTGGAACAAACTACATCTACTCATTTGAGATCCATTACAAAAAATACTCCTTCCTATAACTGACTTCATAATATAAACAACTCTGCTGACAGTGTGTTTGGGACTAATAACTCAATACCATTCCTAAGAATGTCACTAGTTCCACAGTGCCATTTGCTTACTTGTGCTGGGAAAGCCAATTCCTGGTAATGAAAACTGTAAGGAACAGTGGCCAGGTGCAATTGGTCAGAACCTGGCTGGTGTGTGTCCCAAAGGTCACTTAGTTTAGCATGTAGCAATACAAACTCAAAAAAGGTAAATTATGAAGCCGTAACGCTTTAATTTGGTATATGGGATCAAAGCTCTTAATCTGTAGTAGCACATCCTGCCCTATCCACAAGTTAAACCATTTTCCACTTGACAGCAGCAGATACGGTTTCAGGGACCAAAGATGTTATTGCAGTGTTAGAACTGAAGCAGCAATACAGCCTTTCACTTGCTGCAAAGTACCAGTACTTTACTACAGCTCAGTGGCAGCAGCATTTTTCTAATAACTTCTCTTTCTCTCCCCTGACAGAGTCTATGACTATTCAGAAGGTCAAAGGACTGCTGTATCGCCTATTTAAAATTCCTGGTTCAGACCTGAAACTGTCCTACCAAAGTTCTAAAGTGAGTTAAAAATGGGTATTCAACAACAAAGTATTTCATGCTGCTAAAGGTCCATAGCATGTTCTAAAATACTATCTAAAAAAATACATTTCACTTGAGGAGGGCTGTCTTCATGCTGTAATTTAGGACTTAATTTCATTCCTGTAATATGACAGATTCTCCCTGACTGCAACTGCTTGCTATTTGGTTTACATGAAGGGATTTCAGTGTAAGTCTGATTAGGCTTTTTTTGCTTTCTTATTCTAGTTGGAAGGAAAAGAAGTTGAACTAGACAATGACTTAAAGCCTTTGCAGTTTTACTCAATAGAAAGTGGAGACTGTGTGTTAGTACGGTGGTAAGAAGGGACTCTCTTGCTGGACTGAAGGAAAAGCTGGCACAGGAACTGCAGAAGAGAGACAGACACATGGACAGCCTGTGCCTGAACAGACATACAGGTGAATATGAATTTCACACGTGGCACCAGAGGGCTGTACAATTGTACTTTCAGCTCCTCAACTTGATGATCAGCCTCCATGAAAACATCTGTTCATTTGTCCTACTGGAGAGATACCAAATAGTGCTTAAAATGCTTCAATTAAATAAAAATCAAGGTCACCTTTTTGCCAAGATTTTATACTGCCTTCCCCCAGCAGTGGTGAGAATTTGTTTTCCTGGTCGCGTACAGGGTTTAGTTGTGATCTCTTTGCTGACAAGACTAGTGCTGCACTGAGAGGCCACTTGCTCTTTGCTTTCACCTACATCCAACGACCTTAAAGTGAACAGAAACCCAGAAGTAATTTTAGAATCATCTAAGGTAGATGATTAGGGTCAAAATCTGCCAGACCTTTCTTCTACCCTACAGTGTTAACATATCACATTATAAGTAAGTACACTGCAAGGCATTGCTATTTATTTTACAATCTTTAGCATGCTGTTCCTCAATCTTATTTTACTTTCACTTGTGTAACCTCAGATTCATGTCTAGTAACACAGTAAGCTCTCAGAAATCCCTCCTAAATCAGGCCAAGTTTGCAGTACTTGAAGATTTGGTATAAGCAAACCTTGATTTTATTTTTATCTAAAACAACGGTATAAAACAAACTAATCACAAATCCTAGCCCCCATTGCTGTCCCCATCCCTGCACGGTTGAGGGCAACCCCTTAGACAGCAGAGAACCTGCTGCAGCACGACTTACCAGCTGCCCTGGTGCTGAGCACAACTCTCCACAGGATCCTGGAACAGCCCTATACTGAGTCAAATCAGTAGTGCTTCAATTTACAAAAGACAGGCTAGTTGTCATTCTTATGTGCATTTATTAATTACAAGTAGGTCTTTGACTTTATATAAAAAGGATTTTTTTTTCAATCTTGAACATTTTGGTTTTGTCTGATCAACATCTATACTATAGAAAATGAATAGTATCAGTCCACTTGTAATTATCAAAAGGGATGTGCAAATATTGTTATACTTTAGTTGAAACCCAACATTAAAAGGTACCTTATTATTTCTTATTGTTCCAGGAATGAATCCAAATGTACACTTTTCCATGATCATTATACACTACCCTGTTTTCCAAGGCAAGTCCATCATCTTTCCTCACATCTACATGGATCTCCACACAGTTCCTTTAATCTCCAGAGCTCTCCCAGTTCCTGGGGAGAGTACTGGGGGGAAGACAGCATGCCACTCTCACATGTCTTCTCACATAACCAGAGACCATCCTGTTAAGAGAGAGAACCATTTCAATAGTTTTTCTTAGGAAGTATGTAGTCTCCAACAATCTTCACTTCCAAGAATCAGGTGTTTATTTTTTCTAGCAACAAACATTGCACACAAAGGTCCCAAACTGATCTCCTAGACCTATTCAGAGAACGTGGGGGTAGGGATTGAGTCTGCAGGTGGTTTGTGGCAGTTTTGTGGTTTCTCTTTTAAATACATCTTTAAAAGATTTTTTCCTCTGGGTTTTAATTCAATGGTTATTTCAATTCCTTTGTAAAGAAAAAAACATTTCTCCTGTTTTATGCTACTTGGAACAGTAGGCATGTCCTCCTTCTGTAAGGTCAGACAATTCCTTCAGACTTACTTGATATCGCTTGGGTCCTACAGCTGCCATCCAGATGCCCATGCTCACATCTTCACCCTGAGGTAACATGTGAAAATAAAAAAAACAGATATGAGCATCAAGAAAGCATAAAGCATGACTGTGACCTGGAATAAGTTGCATCATCTACCAGCAGGAAAGAATGGTAACTACAAAAACCTACACCAGACTACTGCAGAGGTGTTAAAATAATCCTCCTACCTTTCCCATGACAATACACTGTTCTTACAAAAACAGAGTACAAAAAACAAGATGACAGCTCCAGAGGTTTTCAGTCCAAAACATCTGTGCTTTGACCAAGAACAGGCACTAAGCATAGCAACCAAAAACATGGCAAAAGCCCACGTTAGCCAGGAGAACCCAACACTTAAGCAATGTTCTTTCTGACTCACCCAGTACATGCTGTTCCCCAGACCACTTTAACACAGACAAACTGAACTAATCTTTATTACCTGGTACGTTTTTAATCTTTCTGAGTTGCTTGCCAGCCACTGCACAATGTCTTTGGAGATGACATAGCCAGATCCACAAGCAAAGGCTGGATATGCAGGACTTGGATACTCCAGTTCTTGCCATTTCCCAGTTCGATCAACTGCCCAATTTAGTCTGAAACTGAAGACCATGTTAGACATGAGATGTTTACAGAGAGTCCTCTGTGGAACCTATGAACACTGATGACAACTGAAGTAATACTGATAACAAACAACTGAGAGAAAGAAGTAAGTGATCCTAATTATAGTTCCTGGTCTTATTTCTCTAGGGCACAAAGCTAAAATTTTAACTGTTGTTTGGTCTCAATCTTGGGTAATAAGAGAAAGTTTTCAAAACACAAACAAAAGCAACATTGACAGTCAGGTCTTCAGCGCCTGCACCATGCTGTTGGGTTTTGAACTAGGTAAGCACACACATCCTTACTTATTTTGTAACCAGCACATCTGTGACCTGCTAATTAACCTCTTTGGTTAATCAACATGACACAAGGCACTGCCTCCAGCAGGCATGCAGATAGTGACGTTATGCAACCCATTTTCCTGTTAAAACTAGTGGCTGCTTAAAAATCAGGAAGCAGTAAGTACCTTCTCTAAGCTGTTTTCCAAATGAAGCTCAACAAAGGAGATGTTCAAAGGCTGCCATCACTGAATTACAAAAAAAACTCTTCCTGGCAGTGGTGTTCTCTAAGGAAGGCTTTATTCACTCCTAGAGGCCTGCAGGAAGCAGTCTCCGTCTGCACAGTCTCCCCACACGCTCCCAGCGTGGCAGAGCTCGCTGCCGCACTGTGCAGCGCCATGAACCCTGTCAAACTGCCCAGTGAGGCAGAGAAAAGCATCCTGCTTTTCTTGTTTGGGAACAAGCTGCTACTGCACTCCTCTGGCCTCACAAATACTTCATGCACTCACAGCTGAGAGACGTAACTGTGTCAATGCAGCAGGGTCTCCCCCTGTTTCACAAAGAGGTTCAGCATTGCTGATTTCCAGTCATGAGCACAAGCAGCTGAAAGCTTCAGTGAGCTACTAAGAACTGTCACCTCAGACAACAGCCCCAGAAGGGAGGAATTACAGCTGAGTGGCAGATATGCTATCAGATTCTGCCCATTCTCAACTGAAGCTGACATGTTAAAGCACGAAGTAAATGAAAGTCTCATCTGATACCTGAATTCATTTCAGACTCAGTATCTTTCACTCCACTGAATAACACCATGAAGGGTTCAACCCTCTCCAGACTGAGAAGCATCTGCTTTGATAAGCATTTTATACTTCCACAGTTATTTCAGTGTTGTTCCCTACACGTCACACTTGCCTGATCTGAAGACTGTGACTATTAAAGAATTCACACTCAAAGATGTCACTCCTACAGATCTTTGAGATAATCACAAGATAACCAACTATTTCACACACCTTATTAAATCACTTTATGAGTAAGCAGCAGGCAGGACCAGATTTGTGAAGCGAAGCAGCAAAGGCCTGTTTTACTTCAGTGAGCAGAGGGCAACAGGAAGGCACGTTGTACCATTATGCTATATTGAATGCTATAGTAGTGTAGAGTTTCTGCTATATTGGATGTCCTACCAGAACTGCAATGCAGTTGATAGAAGAGAAGATATGGGCTATTTTGATCCTCCTGATTATTCACAAGTGTAATATAGGCTGGGAAAATTCACTCAAAAATTTACTTAGCAGATCTACTATTTCGAAGAGCAGAAATGGGTAGCAATGCCTGAAATTCACAGATGTTACAATAAAGTGCAGATCATAACACAAATTTTGTTTCTTCTATTTACCCCACTTCCTCAAGCCCACCAGAAAAATCACAGTGACATCACAAAAAGTAATATTTATAGTTCTGTACTATGTACTTTCCTTTTGACTTCACTGTATTGCTGGAAAATTCCTACTTACTTAAGTACCATGACAAAGATGTCTATAACACATTTTAAAACCAGGTACGATACTCAGCAAGTTTAAATCATTGTAAAGCCATACTCTGGAAAGTTATTGTAAAGGACTGATTTCTGATTCTGAGATACAAAGTTCTAACACATATAGAAGTCCTGCTTTTTACAACTGGCTTCCTTAGGCATATGAGTGGAACCCACATGAAAACGGACTTAAATCACTAAACCATTCATTAAAGAAATGGTATCTATCTCTTAAAGATAGTTTTAAAAACCAACTTACTTTCCCCACCAAATGTTTGGCCTGTCCAATTTTTTCTGCATTATCCTGTTAAAAACAGCTTCCAAATCAATGTAACAGTCGTCATCTGTCTTCAGCAACAAGTCAAAACTCGTTGATTCAACTGTCCTGTAGCCAAAAAGAAAAGTGATGAGATGCTGAGCTGCACACCACAAACTACAGACAAGACAATCTGCAAGGGGGTTTCTGGGATGCAGGGGGGGAAGCAAGAGGGAAGGAATGTCTTTCCTACCCTTGACTTTTAAATGTTTTCTCTATCGACCAAAGCTGACTGCTTGTCCTTCAAAGGAGATGCAGCTGTATCCTATGATGATCTTACAACATGGACTTGTGTATGAGCAGAAGAAAACAAATTTGAAGTCTTGTTTTCCAGGACAGATGGTGGATTTACTAATGAAACCATCTTAAGCAGTATTGACCTCAGAAGGATATGAATCCCTGATGCTGATGGCAGCACAGCTGTTAAAAGCCAGTGGCTACACGTCAGTAGCCTACTCTCAGGATGAGACAGTCAGTTCAAGGGCAATGAGAAGGTCGTAGATGGTAAAAAACATCTGTGGAAACAACTCTGTACTTACTCTTTCTCTGTAAATGTACCCTTCAAACATGAAAAGTGTTATCTTTACCTGTCTGAAATAGTTGAATGTGATGCATAAAATAACCAAAAAATCTTATGATTCTAGGGATCATGGCTGGGTTGGTTACAAACGTTTGTAAGGATAACTTCTTATAACAAGAAGGGTATTTTTAAAAGCCTTTTATTACTAAATCTTGAAAATCTGCCAATCTAAAAAATTACCACAAAGATCTAAGTCTTGACATGCAAACCTCCTTTTAGAACTGAAAGCATGGTTCAGTTTTTCAGTTACATTCATAACCACAGAATTTGTGAAGTAAGTGCATAATCTTGCAAGAACTGAACTGAATTTTGGTTAAATTACAACTGTCAGCTGTATTTCTTACTCCACAGCAGCATCAATTAACTGAAAAAGTTGTCTCAGAGTAACGGAAATCACTACAAATTAGAGGTAGAAACTTACTAGATTCACCACAGACAATGCATTACACTATGAGAATTCCTCCTATCATCCCTTCTGTCCCCCTGTACACAAGCTTCCAATCCTTCCCCTCCACTCAGCACTGGTGTGGCCACGTCTGGAGTACAGTGTGCAGACACCTCAGTACAAGAGGGACACGGCCATACTGGGTGGAGAGCCCAGCAAAGGCCCATCAAGGTGATTATGGAGCAATGGCCACAAACTGAAACAGTGAGTAAGTATACAAACTGGCCAAAAGCTATCCTTTAAAATACTAAAACTGCTAGTTTTCAGTTAGATACAAATGAAAAGAAATTACAAGAACAAATGAAAATTTTTACACCTTCACTCTTAGAGCAGAGGCCTGTCTTGCCAGCTTGTGCTGATTTGAGGCACCAAGGATCAGCATTCAAAAAACTATAGGCACTGCCATTTTACTCACTACATGCACCCAAAATTGTGAGAGAGAAATACAACTTAATGAAGTAAATCACATAAGGCATGTATTTCATGGAACCTACCAAATAACATAATCTCCTGGAGCATCTTGCACTAGAAACAGCATCATTCCTAAGAGAAAATAAGAAAATACTTTCTTTTCAACTTACCATCGGTAGAAGTTCAGCAGTTTGGAGGGAACGTTTCTGTAAGTGTCAATCACATCTACAAAAACAATGTCATCATAGGTACTGCTTTCTTCCTTCAATAAAGCATCTTCTTTCTCAAGGTTTTTTATGTGACTTGTAAACCTTTCTGGGCGAGTATGGAGGCTTTTTAAGAGAGCATCACCTTCTGAAAGAAACAGCACCCATTACTAAACAAAGATGCATATCTACATATTATTTCACATTTTTCTTGGATCATACAGGGCACACATTGACAAAATTAATCTGAAGAAGCATTCAAATTAATGGGGTTATGAAAATCCTGCAATTAATTTTAAAACTTCTACAAAATGGTAGAAGTTGCAGAACAACAAAGAAATACATTTTTGTGAAAGGCTTGATACAAAAGGTTTAAAGTAAAAAAGTATTCTCTTTCTTTTCAGTAATAAAAGAATTCAACTTTTTAAGGTTCCTTAATATAAACAACAGTCTGGGACTTCATTATTACTCTTATCTGTAGAGTAAAAAGGCCACCGTCAATTACTCCTAAGTTTATGTATCTAGCATAAAAAAATAAACACACAAACAAACAAACAATGCTATGCTAAATATAATCAAATAGGCATTGCTTTGATGTAGCACAGATGGTCCCTGCTGACCCACATCACATAGCTGCAGGTAAAAGCTAAAAATATATTGCATATAAGGAGGTAGTTTGTGATACTGAAGAAGAGTTTGACAAACAAGATGGAAGGGCTTTAGCACACATCTCAATTCAGGCTCCTACACAGATGACAAGACAACAGGACTGCCCAATTATATCTGCCAGGCCTAGCTACAAAAACACAGCAATAACACTCAAAGTCAGTGCTTATGCTGGCTATAATGGACCAATAAGAACACATCTACTCCAGTGCTATGTGGCCAAAATCTTCGAAATTAGAAAGGACTCCTATAAAATCTCTGAGCATTCTGCTGAAATAGGTGTAAAAGAGCAACAACAGGGATGGAAACTGTTTGTCCATATTAAACATTGTGATACAGTACTTCTAACTGCAGCAGAACTGGGAAAAAGTGTGAGAAATATCAGGGAAAGATTTCATTGTATGACATTTTTTAACTTGGTTTTGGGTAACATAAAACCAAGAAGAGAGTCTAGATAAAAAGACAAAGGGATGCAAGTCAACTGGAGTGGCTGACAAAAGGCAAACAAAGGAACCACATCAGGACATTGACTTTAAGCATAAAAGAGCCAGGAAGAAAATGTTTCTACTAAAAGAAAACCTAGAGTGACTAATTTAATGGAGACAGCACAAATTATACTCAGAAGTGTAATTGAAATTACCTGTTTTACCATAACATTAAATGTCATGCTATGTTTTGAGGACTTACCTTGAATAGTGTAGATAAAACCACCTGCTATTCCCTCCACACCTTCTGTGAGTTCATGTGGCAGTGACCCTTCCCCTGCCTGTTAGGAACAGGTTAATGGAAATTAATAGATTAATTAATCTCTCATTATTGATGTGTTTTCCCTCTGATTTTAAGATGTGAAGTTTTCTGGCAACTAAGAATGAAATTAATTTAAAGCTCTACTGTTTTAGGCACCTGCATAATCACAGAATCATAGAACATCCTGAGTTGGAAGGGGCCTACAACAATTATTGATGTCCAACTCCTGGTCCTGCACAGGACCACCCCAAGAATCACACAATGTGCCATGAAAGACTAAGACTAAGACTAAGATTTTCAACTAAAGTTTTGTGGCATTTTTTTAAGTTTCACCCAAAACTAGCAGTACCACTGAAATTTTCAGAAAACTAGTTTTGAAGTTGACAGCAAAATGCAAAATTATTCTGGCTAAATAATGACAACACAGGATGTTTAGGCAAGCAACAATTTGACACGAAAAGAGACACACTGCCAAAAAGCAAATAACCAGACTTTATCCCATCAGTTGGGATTTTAGCACAGGATTTTTGGCCCACATTTTGCCATCTCTGATATACTGGTACTGCTTCACATCTGACAAAAACAATGAGAGCTCTACTCCCCTCAAAATAAAACACCACTTACGAGCATAATTTTTTTGCAAGAAGGCAAAGCAAAAGTTCTGAGACAAAAGGAGAAGCCCAACTGAATTAATGATTTATACAGAGAAACACAGGAAAGTAAAATGCTAAATTCTCAACACCTATAGGAAAAATAGAAACACGGTGGAAAGGAAGGTGAGGGGACTCACTGTAATGACTCTGAAAACACCTCCTCCATCATTCACCATCACTTTATGAAGGTTCCTCGAAACTAAGCCCTGAAGATCCTGGCTCTCCCACACAATGGTACCTTCAAAACTCTGGTAAGAGAGTAACACACTGTTATGCAGGTATACAAAAACTTTAAAAAATGGAAGTTAAACAGTTTGGGCTCTTTAACATTATTTTAAAATACTCAACTTCACACAAGATTTAGCTTGAGTGCATAACATAAATGTTTTACTTACACTTTAATAAATGAAAGACTCACATAAATGAAACATATCCATGAAACTCAGTAACACGTAATCATTCTTTTAAGATTAATGATGAATCTCTATATTAAACTTTTAACAGAAGCCTAGTGTAAAAGACTTTGACTTTCCAAAATCATCAAAATAGCATTTAAAGGTGACCTGAAGTGAATTTTTAAAAATCAAATATAAAATCCTGCATTACAAAGAGAATACATTAAAACACATTTGGAAACAAGCTCAGCTTTTATCGTTATCTGCCAAACAAGAGATCAGAGACTCGATCCTGACACCAGCAAAACTCAAAGAAAAATATGGCCACCTTTATCACAGCAAAGGTGTCACAAGCTACTGTCACTGTAGGAGTGACAGAATTCTTACCTCATATCTTGGCTGATAAGGAAGAAAAAGACAAGTGAATAACTTCAAAATCTTCTGGTTTTAACAGTCAAATTAGGCTATGCCACTCCCTGTTTTACATATATATGTGTGTGTGTGTGTGTGTGTGTGTGTGTGTGTGTGTAAATTCTTGCATTTGAAAGGACTTACTCTCAACTTTAAACTAAAGACCCCTGAGAACATGCAAAGGAACAGGTGGTAAGTTGTACAAGTATGAGTATTGGTAGAGTTTTATTTTTTTAAATTTTTAAAGCAATTTCTCCCTTATGAAAAGGTAGGGTTGTTATACTCCTGACTCCTAGATGAGCACATTCCATTTTGTCTCTCCCAGTTTCATAGGAAACACACTGGTTGTTAGTGTGGGTGTTGGAACAGAAAAATAACTTGTTTGTAGATGCATCTCTGTTGCTGTAGGAAGTCTGTGCACTTATACCAACCTCTCATCTCTTCCCCATTTTAGCTTTCTTGTACACTAGAAACCTTCTCCAAAAATTCTCCAGTAACTGAAACACCTTTAAGTCTAGATTAGAGTTCAGCTTATTTTTTTGCTTTCCTCTAGAGTAGGTCTTAACATCTGCAGCAGTCTCAGTGTTTAATGACAGCTGTGTGTGTATTTCAGAAGTCTCTCATCTATTATTTAAAATGCCAGCTTTATAAGCTAACAATGGAGCTAGCCAGTGTTTATTCAAGCCTGACTTCCATGCTCAATACCTTCCCCTTGTTTCACAGAATCACAGAATAAGCTGAATTGGAAGGGACTCATAAGGATCATCCTATCCAACTCCTGACCCTGCAGAACCATTCCCAAATCACACCCTCTGCCTGCAAACATTGGCCAAACTCTTCTTGAACTCTTGGCTTGGTGCTGTGACAGCTTCCCTGGGGAGCCTGTTCCAGTGCCCAACCACCCTCTGGACGAAGAACCTTTTTTTAATATCCAGCCCAAAACTCCCCTGACGCAGCTTCAGGCCATACCCTCATGTCCTGTCCCTGGTCACCACAGAGAAGAGATTGATACCCATCCCTCCTCTTCCCCTCATGAGGAAGCTGTGACTGCAATGAGGTCTCCCCTCAGTCTCCTCCAGGCTGAACACCCCAAGTGACCTCAGCTGCTCCTCAAATGCTTTCCCCTCAAGGCCCTTCCCTATCTTCACTGTCCTCCTTTGGACACTCTCTAACAGCTCAATGTCTTTGTTATATTGTGGTACACAAAACTGCCCCCAGCACTGGAGGTGAGGCTGCCCCAGCTCAGGGCAGAGCAGGAAAATCCCCTCCCTTGCCTGGCTGGCCATGCTGTGCCTGAATGTAACATCAGGACACAGCTTGGCCCTCCTGGCTGCCAGGGCACTGCTGACTCATACTCAGCTTTCTGTTGTTTGTTTAATTATCTATCAGTTATCAAAATAAATGGACCAATATTAAGACTTTTTCTAATGGCTCAATTTCTCTTTTTGCAGTGACTGTCATCTCCTATTCCAATGTTTTTTGCTGTAGGGATTGGGCTCTAATCACACTTCAGTGTCCTGTTTATAGACACAACCTTTGGAAAGTTGTTTAGTGAGCAGGAGAGTCCTTTAGGAGCAAGAGAGTCCTTTCATGCCTCAGCAAGCAGAAACATTACAATTCCCACCACTGACTATTACTGATACTGACTTCAAATGTACCAGGAGTCTTAATCAGTTACTGCCCCGTGAACCTCAGTGTAAGGTGTCCTAAGGCTGCAAACAATCATTATTTTCCAGGTTGAGAGACTTGTAAGCAAATTTTCTAATGACTCTAGCCTTCAGCTATTCTTACTCTAAGCCACTTAAGGAAAGCTGAGGCCTGAAAATGCTTAAAGCAAAAACATTAGTGGCACACCTGAGACTACATCATCTGTTTTTCCCCATTTAAATTCCAGCCTTGTTGCTGCCAGAGCGCAGTGGCATTTACAGTGAATACCGAACAGGTGAACTGACACAATGCAGCCCAGCCAAACTCCTTTCCTAATGTGAAACACTGCTGTGCTTTGTGTTCCTCCAATTACTCCCCATTAGTAACACAGAATATGTGCAGTACAGAGTCCCATCTTCGTGCAAGTGGCCCACGGCTTTTTGACAAAGTAAGTGCATTTTGACAAAATAAGATGCACTTCTAAGAGCCGTGTGTGTTTCAGTTATCTGCTGGTGCTTCTGCTGTTCTGCCCTTTCCGTCGTTCCAAAGCTGAATGATCGAGTCTGTCTCTCACAGTCTGGCCTGCCAGATGCTTATTCTAATGCTGCATTTCCTTGCCTTTCCCCAGGACGAGCAGAAAGAGCAGCACTTCAGCTGGAAGATGAATGAAGCTCTTCAGCAATCTGTACAATCCATTACTTCTTCAAGGTGGAAAGACAGAGAATAGGTGCTGTCTCAGACACCATCCTATGACAATTAAACAGTGCACTAAATTTAGTGCTCTCAAACAAGTAGACAGGAACACGTGGGCATTGCCACCTCTTCTGAATCATCGTGTATGCTTCAGCATCCTGAGCACCACAGGAGACTGCATGCTGTGCATAAGCCCTATTAATCTATGTTTGAAACATCGTGTTACCCTGTAAGCATTCAGCGCATGACACACATCAGATTAAGGAAGCCCACACAAAGAAATATATGAATACTAATATCCTCTCTCTCAAGGAAATACTTCCCATCTGCCTCTCAGGAAAATTGAAACCATTTATAGCAAAATTACAACTGCCTGGAATTTTAGCATCTCAAAACAAAGTCTTACAGGGAAAAGGCTCACACGATAAACTACCAAATTACTGGGTAACAAATATTCTTTTTAAAAACGTAAAATAAACCCTTAATCACTTTAGCATGAAATTAGATTGCCAAAACATATGCCCAAAATACTGCAAGTGGTCTGCTCACCTGAAAGGTCTCCTGCCAGCATAACAACTTGCACAGTATTCAGTAAACACTGTCTAAGATGATAAATCAATCAGCCAGCTGCAGATTCCCCTTAGAATTAACAGATTTCCAAATGCATTCATTAGTATAGAGCCAGGGGAATAAATCAGGGAATAAACTGGCCCAAATTGTCCTCCCTTCCCTCTTCAATCTTCTCTTGCTTCATTCTTTCATAACACAACTTCTTCAATAATAAAAGAACCTAGACCTAAAGACAACTTACAGAAATGTCTGGGAAAATATTTAAATTAAGGGAAACTGTCTAAAATGGTAGCTGAGATATCTAGTGAGACATCACTGGTCCACTGAGAACAATTCCTTGTACCTGGGAGGGTCTGCTAACTAGAATTCTCCTTCTGAGCCAATCTTTATTCATTAAGCCTTCACTGTAAAAACCTCAGGGTATTTTCCTATGATATTCTGTTCATTTTGTGTTTCATTCTCCTCCTTCCTATGCAGCCACAAGTAGGTTCCACATCCCTATACCAAAAATATATAAAACTGTCATTGCAAACATAACACACAATATCTTGATGTTATGTCCAAGACATAAGACACAGAAACCTCTTTTCCAGCTGTTCCCTAGAAACCTGCGCCATCCTCCCTCCCTATCTTGTGTGCTAATGTCTGATAAAGCAGAAGGGAGAAAGAAGCATCACATTTTCTGCTAAACTCTCCCACAGAATCAAAGCAAGTACAGTTTTCAATCAGAAATAGGTTAAGTTTTCTGGAGTTGCTACTATTTGACAATGCAATTTTTATATCAATTTGTATTTTCCAGGCTTAGGCTTTATAACTACTTGTGATAGTAAGATGCTGTAAAACAAATACTAGATTTCAGCATATCCCTGCAACTACTTACCCATTCTGTGATTCTGTGAACTAACATTCTAGGGGTTTTCACTTGCCCTTTTCTGCCTCAAGCAAAGGCCAGTTTTATCAGTCAGTCTGTCCAGATGACTTAAAAGAACTGCTGGCAGTTCTGATACTGCACATACCTCTGGCAAAATAAACTGCTCTACTGGCTTGTACCACAGTCTGTTCACCTGCACTCCACAGCTTGGTGGACTAAAGCGAGCACTGAAGATCGCTTCCTGTGAACAATAGGGGAAAAAACCAAAATTAAAAAAAACAAAACACACATTAAAAGTGTCACTGTATTACACAGGCCATCAAATGGCTCTTAGATTATAACAAATTACATAAAGATGCTGCATTGCCAAATTCCAATCTTCAGAAGTAGTTTCCAAGCTCTCTTATGATACCAACTTTTCTCCTTCACTGGAAGTAAAAAGTTAATGCAGATAAAATTATAAGACAATGAACATTGAGGAATTCTACAGTTTAGGAATCATGAACTTGATTACAGTATAACTTTATTTTTATTATGGCTATTATAAACTAAACTCCTTGGAAGTTCATCATGGAAGTCATACTTACAATTCCTTCTACTGTAGCATAGGCAGAAGTTTTGAAATTGGCCTATCAAGTTATTGGTTGAGATAAATGTAATACAACAAATGCAACAATCTTGCTCAAAAAATTTCATCCCTCCAAATCACAAAGCACAAAGCTATTTTACCAAACCCATAACAGCTTGGGACTGGGGCAAATTATCAATGAAGTCTGATTATTTCCAGTAAATAATACCAGTTTCTAGAAATCTTAAAATGTCTTGCCAGAAGACAGAAAAGAAAAAATTACAGCTGTCCTGCATCTCTGATTGAAGACACCAAATGTATGTTTCTGCATATGTTTTAAATATATTTGATAGCTTATTTTTTATTCCTTAATAAATATCAATATTTAGAACCCCAAATACAAACAGAAAATTGTGCATTGGAATTAGATGCAAGTGCTCTTTCATAACAGCATCTAGATTAACTCACAGCATTTTGTGAATTTCATCTTTTCCTCATCCAGGATGTGCCTCTGTATACACACATGAGAATTTAAAATGCAACAGAAGAAAAATGTAATTCATACACTTGTCAGTTAAGTACTTCTCTCCTAACTCACCAACACAGCATGTCACTTTCTGTAAGAACTTAATCCATAAAAAACGAGACATCATGCTTTCAAAAGATAACTACAATACTCTACCTCATGTTCTGCCTGGTACAGCTTTACAGTGATGTTCCTCTGGAATCCCACCCCATCAGCCTCATAAAATACCCCAAGGCTGGTAATGACAATGGGGTAAAGTACACGGAAGTTCACACTGACAATTCTGTCTTCAGACAGCACAGAAGGTATGTCCTCAGGGAGACTGAATGCTTCAATTTCCTGATTCAAAACTGCATAAAAAGGAAACACCAGAGGTAAAGTGAGAAAGCTTCGTAGTTCCTGGATACACACAAAGCACACTGCCTACATGCAAAGCATTCTGGTTAATTAGCATGGCTCACTAGTGCACAAGGATAATCAAACACTGGAGTAAAAGAAAATACAATGGGCTACAGACTGCAGCAAGAAAAATTTCAGTGGTACAGCAATCTGCAGGCTAATAGCAATTGCAACTCAATGCCTACATATCCACAGGGAAAAGATTAGAAACACAATAAATACACAGCAGGAAGACAAAAATGCTATTTGACTGCATGAATACCTGTATATTAGCATAATAAAATAATTATTCATGTATCAAAACGGCACACACCTCCACTTAATTCAGCTGCCTGCTTTTTGGCATTATTGCCTACCTAAGCCCTGAGGTACCATTTATACTTGGGAACAGTGGATGTTGTCATTCAAAGAGAAAGTAACAGAAGTTACATTGCGTGTTGAATCATGGCTCAGGTACCTAGCAGTCCTTAGTTAATTTGTATTAAATAGCAAAAATGAAATAAAATCCAAAAGGAGACAGGAAAAATTTACAATTTTAGTCAGGAATTTCTGTATGGCATTTAACTTTTTTCCCCCATTTTAAATTTCTTAATTGTTTTCTCTCTAAAGGAAAATCTGAAAAACCTATAAGCCAGACTTGCTGAGAGAGTTCACTTTGTCACCAGAGAAGTCCATCTGACAGTCAAGACTGTCACCTTGCTACTTTCTTCACATTTGACACTATGCCAGGTCATTTTGTCTCTCTCCAACTTCATTTAACATATAGATCAAGTAAAAATGTATGCTATATGGGAGAGACTGTCTGGTGACACAAGGAAAATGCAAATCCATTAGAAGTCAATGGCTTCCCCTTCACATGCCCAAATATCTCTCCCTTTCTGGCTTGCATATGGTAGTTATAGGAAGGTTATGCAACAAGTTCTAGGAGGTATTTGTTTTCAAGACTAGACTAGCTGTCTCAAACTCCCCAAACAACTCCCAGAAAAGATGACTAGCTCTAGTTCAGACCACAGAATTTTTTAAAGTTGACTTCCATACCTGGGTTGCTGATGTTCAGAAGTTTGCAGGAGTAGGGGTCTTCTCTGTCCTTCACTGGCACAGCACAACCATGCGCACCTATTATAAACTTCACAAGGACACTAAAATAATTTGCTTTTATTAACACCAGTTCTCTTCCCTCCTCCCTCTATCTTCAGTAAACTTAATTTTATCACCATGGCCTGTCTTTCACAGGGTTAAGATTTGGAACCTCTTAAAAATCAGCAATGATAGTCAGTATGCAGAGCAACCACATGAATCTCCTCATAGGAGCTCAATTCCAAATCTACATTAACATTTTACGTTATGAGGTCGCAAGAAGATTGGCAGCTAGAAATGAGATTCAAGACAGCCAGCACACTGAACAGAAAAAAGACTTAAGGCAACACTGAAGGATCCCAGAGACTTGCCCCTCCTGGCCTGGGTTTATTACTTAATTCAAGATGGTTTAAATACTACACATGCAAAGAGTCAATGAAAAAATAGTAAGAAAAAAGACACATAACACCAAAGGAGGAACAAGGATTCCAGACTATCTGTTACTAAAATATTTCAACTTTGGGTTTTGCAAAACAAGAAGTTCCTCTCCAGCTCCATTCATGGTTATTCCACAGTAGGGAGACATCAAGTAGTACATGGAGCAAGGATCCACCTTAACCTATCTTTTCACCTAGCAGCTAAATGTCCTCCCAGAACTCCATACAAGCTATGAAAGGTCACAATTTTAGATGACTAAAGTGGCTATGCTGCACTCCAGGCTGCATGCTGACACCAAATCTGGGAACAGCAAAATGCTTTCAGTGCAGCACAGGTACCAAGGTATGAGGATAGCAGCGTTTCCAGGGATGAACTGCAGCAGAGCTTCTCAGCAAAAACAGATCTGCCAGTACACTGTCAGGTCTGTGCAAGCAATCAGAAATGGCCACTCACACTGCAGCAGTTTGGTGCACCTGGTTCAGTGGGAAATAAACCTGAACTTTACAGTTGAGGCTGTTTGCAAGAGTTTTCGTGGTTCTCTCACCAAATGCGATCCTGCCTGCTTTCAAAAATCCTGGATTACCAAGGATTCAAGTTGCACACCATACATTGCAACACAAAAAAGAGAAAGGCTTATACATCACTAATAAACAGTGGCAAGTAATTGCAAAAACAAACAGCAGCTTATAAAAACCAGTTAAAGCCCAAGGCAAGAAGTATTCTTATATACTATTAAGCAGACTTAAAAAAATCTATCAGAGTACAAGATGCTCAAAAACAAACAAACAAACAAGGAAATACTTTAAAAGAAAAATTATTAAATCAAGATACTCCAGCATTACAGTCCTCACCCCCCCCACCCCCAGGCCCAAACTACAGAACAGTAGAGGTTACCGTTGGTTCAGGGCAGGATGTTGTTTCAGGTGCTTGAACCAAGTGTTCCTTATAACACTGCGTAGTTCATGATTGTGTCGAGCTGACAAAACACCTACAATAACATCATAATGTTTCAGCTTCCATTGAGGAAGGAAGGACAGTGGACCTAGAAGTAGAAGGTGACAAATATTTACTTTATGCACATATTACTACAAGCCTGAGTTGCAAGCAATAATTAATTCCAGCTTTCCAGTACTTAAAGGGCGCTTACAAAAAGGAGGGGCAGCAATGCAGATAGTGATAGGACAAGGGTAAAGGGTTTTAAACTAAAATAGGGGATACTGAGATTAGATGTTGGGAAGAAATTCTTTACTCAGAGGGTGGTAAAACACTGGCAAAGGTTGCCCAGAGAAGTTGTGGCTGACTCATCCCGCGAAGTGTTCATGGTCAGGTAAGATGGGGCTTTGAGCAAACTGGTCTGGAGGGAGTCATCCCTGCCCATGGCAGGGGAGTTGAAATTACATCATCTTTAAGGTCCCTTCAACCCAAACCACTCTGAAATTCTGTGATTAAAGGACATCTCAAAAGCAAGATAACTGAAACACTAAAAACAAGCAGCAGAATTACTTTTGCATTCTTGGTTCGGAATCAGAGAAACACTTTCAATATGTCAAAACCTTCACTAACATGCCCATTTTCCCCCTTCTTTCTAAAGTTGCTGGGACCTTTCTGCCTCACAATTTCAGTGTGGGATCTCGAGGCCCATTGTTCTAACCTTTTGAAGTGGAACACCACTCTGCCTGCACACAGGGTGTTACATCCCTACACAGGGGAATGCTCTGGCTTTATTCAAAGCTGGATGCCACTGCCAATACTTATAATCCAGGATTTAGCTTGTGCTGTTTTAATTTAGAGATCATGAAACCTGGACTTGATTTCAAGCAGGATTATGACCAGATAGAGACCTGAAGCTCTGATTTAGAGCCTGTAAACAGTCAGGCTAGTAGCTAAAGTGAATTTGCTTAGTTTAATCTATCAGACATCCTAGACTTAAGACAGATTTGTATTTAGTTTTAGCAAAGGATTGCTTCCCTCTCATCTCTCACTATGTTTTTCATTGGGCTGCAGATAAAGAAAACAAGTGTGAGTGCACTTTAAACTACTGCATATAGCATAGACAAGATTTTTTAGAATCTAATTAAGAGACTAAAAATACTGCCAAGTCTGTATGGTGAACTCCCACTAGAAGGAGTTGAATTATTATCCAGACTCTACCTTCTGTACCAGCATCCCCTTTCTCCACTTTGAAGCTGAATAGATGGGTTCTTTTACACTGCTCACTTACCTAGGACCTCACAGCATCTGCCACAAAAACTGCTGAGCCAAATCCCACCAGACATCCATCTAGCCTTATATCCCACAGTGTTCAGCATGCAGTGGAGAGGCCTTGGCCTTGCTCTGTTCCATACTGAATCAACATCAAGATTTCAGAACTTCTGTTGTTGTTCTTTAGGGCTATTGAAAATAGCCCTGGCTCCAAAAGCCAAATAAAACTGCTATGGAATTGATTCTCAGAACAATGCAAAAGCAGAAAAACTACAGAGTGATGTTTCCACAGGTAAACCTTTCCCAGTCTATTTCTCACTAAGTATTTTAGTTCTTAGTATGCAAACACCGATTTTCGATAAGAAGGTTAAGTTCTACCATTACTTAAATGAATCTGTACTGAAAACAGCTACAAGATTATCAATTACTTAAGCTGAACATTAACCTATTAAGAGAAGCTTCCATCAACTTAGGCTCAAAATGACTTAAAATCCCAAGAAATGAGCCATTAGTTCCAGTCTACATTTTTTCACTGAAGTCAACTGTTGCAGCTCTTACAACAACCATAACTGAACTGGTGGTGAAGTTCAGGAATATGATTTGTTTGCTACAGTGCAGCAAACCTAGTGCCCTATATAACATCTGAAGAACCTTGTAAGCCAAACACACTGTTCAATCGAAATACCAATTTAGTTTTCCTTTATGCTGGTAAATATCATTTATCCAGGGGCTCTATATGTCCTCATAGGCCATTACATAGCCAAGAATCACCAGCTCTCCAAGACAGCAGAGATACATGAGACAGATATATGCTTATAAAGTATAACACTACAGCAAATTCCTGTGTAGTGACATAATTCCTGCTTACACATCCCTTTTTTCCCCTTGCTCTTCATCCATCCTTTGATTATTCTTTGGCCTTAGCTCCAAGCCTTCCAGTATAAAGTTCATAGGTCTAATATGCTTGTAGACTGTAGATGAGGTACTGTTTACACACATTTCTTTTTTAAAACATCACTTTTAATAAGAAGCAGAATCATTCCATTAAATCAAAATTAAAGAAAAATAAAACTAAGGGCACAAGACTATGGGGTGACGACTCAGAACAGCCTAAGTTTGCTTGAATGAATTTTTAAAAAACCCAACTAAAAATAAGCTACTCAAATCAAATATACATACTTTTAATTAGTTTACATTTTAAAATGAGTGAAGCTTTTACTTATGAACCATCCACATGGGAACAATGTTAATGTAACAGATGCTTCAGAATTAATATCCTATTGCTTTTAGAACAGCATTGCAGTGGTTTATATTCAGAAGATTGTCTGTCTTCTCTGTCCCAAGAGTTATTTTATTTTCAAAACCACTGAAAATGAAAAAAAAAAAAGCTTACTTTGACAAAAGAATTTTTGCTTGTTAGTAAAGATTTCTACTTCCGATGGAAAAGTAGGAATAATGCTAAAATTTCAGGAAAATAGATTCATATGTGTTTCTCTGAACTCACACTATTTTAAAAAAGGGAAATAAAGTGAGAAGTACAGGGAAAAATACTAATAGTAAGGCTATTATTAATTTATAAGGATAATTCCAATATGTGCATAAATATTCTCTGGCGCAGCATAATTTAAGAGAAAACATTGCTGACCTCAAAGTCAATAGTGACAATTCAGACAAGCAATCAATACTTGCCACTGAGGACCAAAGCTATTTATCTTACATTCTATTTTTGTGCACTTCCAGGCCAAAATTTTAAGTGTCAGATTGTATCCTATCATATACATCGCTCTTACCTGGAACTGCTTGTGCAAGATAATTACGTCTTTACATTTTCTGATTGCAAAGACAAGAAAAAACTGTAAATTTTGTGGTTGGTGAAGGAGGTGAAAAAAAGAAAAAGAAAAGAGCTACATATCACATTCCATTATAAACCCTAAAAGTGTTGCTGACCAAAGGTATGGAGAAGGAGAGGAAATTTTCCAATCCAAAGGTCACACTACCACTGTCTACCTTGCTTTTGCATTCTTACTTATTCAAAGCTGCACCTCAGTTGCATAACTTAGCCCAGGACTTCTCAGTAGAACCAGAGACAAATACACAAAGCCTACCTGTTAATCCACAGCAAAACCTACAAAAACATGAAAGCAAGCAGCCCTCCCTCAGCTGCTGAGGTTCATTCAATTCTCTACAGCAGCTGTCAGCAGTACTTCTGTCAGCTCTAAGTCTACTAAATCCAGTCGGCCAGAACCTTGTGTCACATTGTTTATGGTAAGCTCCTACTGAAGCTTTCTTGGGCTCTGATATTTGTAAGGACTGGCTTCCACAAAATTCTCTGACATCTGACCATGCTGGTGCTTTTATTGGTACAGATTTTCACCTCAGTATCAGCTTCATGAAGCTTTCACAAGATTCTCAGTCACCAATTTTCATGAAATGGGTGAAAGTGCTGGTCAACCTCCACCTGTCTGTCAGGCTTGACTGAGAACTAGCAACAGATCAAAGTTAGGGAGACGTACAGGAAAAAGTAAACAAGTGCATATGTAGAGTACAAAGCTGTGCCTTTAGAAGACATGGCTAAAGATGCAGAGGTGTGTGTCCTGTTGAGCTGGCCATGGAAAGAGGGCACCACTGACAGGCAGTCTGCTGACCCTACTCAGATTTTAACCACCTCAGCAGCAGTCAACAGCTCTTGAAGTTTTTCAAAATCCCAAACTACAAAGATGAACATGCACCTCTTCTTCCCATGAGACTGATTCTCAATAAAATGCCAAATTAGGCTGTTAATTATATTTGCTTCATTATAAGGAGATGAAAAGAGTGAGAGATCATTTAGCTTGATTTTGTCAACAAACATATCAATTGATGAGTCCTCAATCAACTACTAAATTTGCCAGTCATTTTCAGTGAAATTTGACATAATATGCAGACCACAAAGTGATTATATCTCCACATTTCATGCAAGTGGAGTGGACAAAGAAAGGACCCATCATTAGTGCCTGCACTGAGAAACACAGCAGTATAGGCTTGCTTGCAATATCAGGCACCAGAGCACCTTCACTGGACACTGCCAAAATAAGTGAGCTCCACAGAAGGCTGGGCTTTGTAACTTCTGCTACCAATGCAGCTTTTTTCTTTCTTTTTTTTTTTTTCCTGAATAAATCAATGAATGGAACTAAGTAGGCCAAGCAGAAGTTTAGAATATTCTCAACTATCCACTTCATAAAATAAGACTAAAAAGGAACAACACTCCTCCAAAATAAAAAGACCCACACATTTTTATCTCTGCTTATTCCTGTGATTTTGCAACCATATTCCTGAGGTTTAATACTTTTTTCTTCTCTGCCACTTTGTGAAAGATCCAAACAAACAAGAAGGAAGGAATTAACTCAATATAAAGATTTGTGCAGAATGCTGACACGCACAGAAAAAGAACAAACCAAAAAGCAAAAGCAGCTCTTTTCCCCTTTTAATCTACTTCACTTAATCTGCTACAGCTCATCTGCATTACATGTTTTGCTGCAAGCAGAGCTACCTGACCTCCCTGCAGTACCTACTTCATCCCAGAGCTAGAAAACGCCAAGATGTGCACTCCTGGTTGCTGCAGTACTCTGTGAGGCAGACAAGCTTTTATACAAGATTTACAGATTGAAAGAACAAAACCTCTGTAGGCAGAAGTTTCTGTTTGTTTTACATCAACAGCATTCCTTAAAAGAAATAGGACAGCAGGGTGCTTCTGAATTGCCAAGTGGCAGTAGTAACAGTGGTGATGATACCCTAAACACCTTAATTACGTAATACTTGCACATTTCTAGACAAAATTGGGAACAATGGCCAAAGCATCAGAAGCAAAGTCAAAAGAAACAAAGCAAAGCCTTTTTGCAACACAAACTGATGCCTCCTTTTCTTTTTTTATTTTGTGGAAGGGGTGAGGTTTTGGCAGGGCAGGGGAAGCAGAGTATAGCACCTTTATCTGATGAAAATTGGCTACCAATCCCTGCTGCCATGGAACAAAAGCCTGCTCCCAGGGAAGGCTACTTGCTCTCTTCTGGCTGTTCCACTCAGTGGGCAATTTAGAGGATAACTGTTGAAAACCTTAATTCAGCCAATTCTGGCAGAACTGGTCCTCTTTGCCCTGCTCCAGTGCCAAAATACAAAAATGCAATTCCAGTGCCTCTCATCAGTTCACAATGTCTCAGACATCTGTCTACAGAGTAATTGAAAACCCTAAAAAAAAATCCCAATTCATCTGGAAAATACCATCAGCTTATTTTGTGTATTCTTCATTAATTATTTTGCATCCATCAAAACTTAGGGGATTGTTTCATGTTGGAGATGGTCTATCCACGAGAAACCATGTCATATAAAGATCTTACAGATGAAGGGTGGGGGACAACTGGCATTTTAAGCAGGACTGCACATCTACTGCCAATGCCAAACCTGACCTGCTGAGTTTCAGTTTCCAAGGCCACCAGTCTGTAAGTCTTTACACACCTACAAAAGATGAAATAACTTTGTGACCAAGCATGCTGCTCCCTGACAGATAGGACAACCAGATTTCAGACAATACCCTTTCCTAAGAAGGTCCTGTATTTCAGCAAAACTTCACCTCATAGCACCTCATAGGTTGTTCCCATATTTTGGTTCCACTAGGCCAGTGCCTGAAGAAGTACATGCTGAGCCACAGGACAACAGATGGCATACAAGCAGACTCTAGAAAATGGTGGGCTTTAATCTGTTGCATAATTGTTCACTAGTAGAAGACTGACTCTCACAAATGCAAAAGGGCCAATTTTTAGCTGCCACCCCCCCGCCTCAGAGATGTAACAGGAATAACAACTCAAAGGGCATTAGCATCAGCCAAGCAGCAGAAGATTACACAGAATGTGTGGGGCTTTCTGCTTAGGCCCCGTAGCTGAAGCCCTACAGTGAGTAACTTCCTACTCAATAAGATTTGTGCCATCAATTAAAACACACAATTAGCAATGAATCCACCTGGAGTGCTAAAAGCAGGTCTGTCTGTTCCTTCTCAAGTTTCTGAGGTCATTTTATAATTAGCATTTATCTAAGACTTTTACAAAAAATTAACTAAGCTTCCTACTCACGAACTTTCTTTGGATAGCACTTGTTTGTAACCAGTTAGACAAGGATTTCAATTAAACCTAAAAGCATTTTCCTACACAAATCTTGTTCAGAAGCCTGAATTACAGTCTCATTAACTGATGAACAAAAAAAAAAAAGCAGGAAGCCACCAAAGTCAGGACACTAAAACCATGGCCTTTGGTCTCAGGATCCATCCTATTTATTTTTTTCCAATTACTGAGTACTGCCTACAAGAAGTGTACTCTTCTGTGACACCAAGGTAAACGTGATCATGAACATAGAGAAAGTCTGAATACTGCACAGGGAGAGACACAACTGAGGGCCAAAAATACAGGCAAAATACAGGCCTTTCACAAGGGGTGGTTAAAAGGAAGACTTTATTACAGAAGGTACTTCCAATAGAGGAAGAAAAGTAGATGGAATGACTGAAGACTGGAACACTTTCCATTTAAAGCCATCTGACATACAGATAACAAAACTGAACTGTTTTCTAGAAATGGAAAGCCTATTTTCCACTAGAAGTTAGAAGTACCTGGAGTGCTAAACTTAACAAAGCAAAGGTTCAAAACAGACACCTTTGACCTCGATGGTTATATGCTGAAGATGTACTTGAAGGAGGAGAAAAACCCTTTTGAGTGAAGGGCTTAAGAATTAAAGGGCATAAACCAGTTGCAAGTAAGCTTAGGCTAGAAATGAGAACATATTTTTAATCAGGACAACAAGCCTCTGGGACAACCTCTTCCTACGACTGCTAGGAATCCAAGTGAACAGCCAAAAAGCCACCCCGAGCCCTCACTAAATAGATGTAGGCTGCCCACCTGCCATTTTACGACAGAAACCAAGAGTTGCTTATTAGAAATAGTAAGCAGAATTGATGGCTGGGGATGCCTTTTCCAATCTTGTGTTAGCGAGTCAATGAAGCCGAGGTAAATAATTACTCAAACAGATCATCAACTTTTTGACAGATTTCCATTTGAATGCGTGGTGATGATTATTTGGGAGGGTAATTAAACTCCTGAAGAAACAGAATTGCTGTTCACCCTGTCTTTGACCTCTACTGGTAGCTAATTCTGCAACTGTTGAGATAGCACACAACTATTGTACACAACTACACAGAAATACCAGAGAATATACAAATTACACATTTTTATGTCACAGCTATTGCAGAACACTGCCCCATAAGATTTACTTTTTATTCACAGCAGGGATTCCAGGTGATAGGTAGTAAGGAGCAGCTGGAGTAGTAAACAAGGAAAAAAAATTACTCAAGTGAAACAAGACTGGCTTTATCAGGCACTACCAGATCCTCTTAAGTGGTTTCAGATTCAAGAAGCCTTTTAATAAATAGGACATTTCTTTCTCTTGTATACAAATTCACCAGTGTTCCTAAAACACTCTGAATAATAAAAAAAATACAACACAGAAGACATCTGAGGTCCCTTGGCTCATCCTTCTTTCTTCTGCCAAGGCAGCGATACCTACATCTTGTACATTTTGTGGTACTTTGTAGGCTAAGAGACAGACTCTTCCTTAAATACCATGCAAGGATTGGGCCTACAAAAAGACAACACATGTACAGTATTGAGCATTTTCCTACAGATGACATATGTTCTCATTTTAGAGGAGGCATCGTTATTCCTCTCCTCAGTGTGAATACATTACTCAATAGTAACTTTACAATAGTATTTGTTTACAACTAAATAAACCCTGCACAAAAATCATACACTTGCTCGTTCAGAATTAAAAAAACCCACTTATTAAAAATCCTAGTTACCCTAACATTATCCAATACAGCATGGATTTACAGTAATGAATGTCAACTCCAATAATAACTGCTCAAAACAGGGAAACTCTGAAGAGCAAAACTACTTCTCTCCTTCCCCAGCTTCCAAGTGGTGCCATCCCCCCCCTCCTCAGGGCTGCTCTACCTCAGAAATTCCCATTAAGCCTTTGTGTAATGAGTTGGGCAGTGAAGTGCCCCTTGACTGGACCAGGAACCAACCCCACCATGGTTAAGGTGAGGGCAACACTGACCATGGGAAGGAACTCCTGTTGCCTGACCAAGGAAGGAATGACAGCAGGAGTAATCAGTCATCCCCTGACAGGCCTGGAACATTCCTTACCTGAACTGTACCCTGAGTGGAACAGACTACATAGTTATTGTATTTTTGAAAATTCCAGCAATTACCAACCAAGACAGTGTTCAGGGTTGAAATTTATGGATGACTAAAGCCAAACATCTAAACAACCCTAAAAACTGGTCCTGAGTGAAGCCCTTTGGCTCTCCTGGCCCACAGCAGGCTGCCACCAGCAACTCCCTGAGTAGGATGTCTCTCGGAGCTCACAGACTCTCAAGTTTGCAAAGTTCTGGAGACTAGCACCAAAAATTGATGAGAGAGCCTGGGCTGAAACCTTCCATTCCTTGAGGCTCAACTCCTTCCCACTGAGAAATGCCAAGATATTTGAAGTGAGCGTTTCATTGAACTCAAGGGGAATTTTTAACAGGTATACTTCTATACATCGATACCCATATATCCCTGCATATAAATGTATCTCTTAGTGTCAGAGTGTGTGGTGCACGTGTGGACTGACTTAGATACTCTTCTGCCAGTATAGCATGAATGTTGCCATCTTGGATGTGTAATGAAGTCACCGTAGCAATTACAGCAAATCCTATCACTTTGTACATCACTTTGTAAATGTTAAATTAGTCAATGATTAAGCGCTGCTAAATCCTTTAGATATTGATCGTTGACCAAGTCTGAGACTAAGACTGGACCTAGCTGCACCTCAGCTCCATGAGGAAAGCAAGGGGGGTCCACTCTGAATCTCATGACTCAACAAGAGGGTTCCCCTTACCCTTTTGCATCTTCAGCCTCTGTGTAAATCATTCTAAATTAATTCTAACTCGGTTTTTCCCTTCTCAATCCACGAGGGTTTTTTCCTTTTTTTTTTTTCCCTGATCCTCCTCCCCATCCCACTATGGGGGTGGAGGGCAGCAGGAAATAAGTGAGTTGGCTGCATGGTGCTTAGTTGTGAGTTCAGGTTAAATCCAGGTCATACCTGTTTTTGCTACTACCTTTGACAGTGATTCTTTAAGCAACCTAAACCACTCATTTGTGACAAACTGGCATATTTGACTGGATGTCAAACAGAAGCACAGATTACTTAAGAAAGCACAGAATAAGTCCAAGTTTTGAATTCTCAAAAGAACGGGGTTGTGTTAACTGGCATGACTGCACAGCTGTGAAATGACAGCTAAAGGTGGCCGGGGCCAGATAAAGGATGGAAAAGGAATTATTTGCAAAATGCTAGGAACCTGGTTAGAACCTGTTATTAAGATAGCAAGAATAACAATAAAAGGGTACTATACCTAAAGGAAGAAATAAAACTCCTAAAGGCAACTGAATTAATACTGACTTTGAAAATAGAGCAGCTGCAAAATCAGTTAAAGGAAGAAAACGAGAAAAAAAAAAGTTGGAGGAAAGCATCAGATTTATGTTTATGTGGGCTTTGCATCCTCCTGACATTGTATAGATTAGGAAATTAATTGTATCCCCTGAAGAATCAGATGGGAACATATGGGATGACCCTGATGACAGCAAACTGAGGAAAGTTGATTCTTTGTTTCCCTCAGATTCCTCTAAATATGAGCTCAGATCCACCACCAAAGAAAAATACATTCTCATTCCTGCTGGCCTTCAACAACTGACAAAATTCCACACAGATACAGGAACACAAATTTCAGTATTAATGCAACAGGATGCTGAGAAGCTGGGTGTACAACTTGGACAGCACAGAGTTAAAACCACTGCAGTGAACGGAGCAAGTGTTATTCACCAAACCACAAAAATTAATTTATGGCTCTGGGCGAGAAGCAAATGTTACCTACTTGCTTTGCAGCGGAAGATCACAAAGGAACTACTTTGGGTTTTGATATTTTGAATATCCAAGCCTGGCGCCTGATGGTCGGCAGTGTGTGGTCCTTTGGTTCAAATCTTGCCCCTAAACCTGACAGAAACCAGGGGGTACAGTGTGTGTACTTCGTGCAGTCCCTGCACTCCCAATCCAAAGACTACCAAGGTACTGCAATGCCCGACTCCTGCTGCGGCACGAAATGGAAATAATTCTGGGGTAGCAGCAGACTTAGAAAAATGGCACATTATTTCCAGAACCCACTGTACAATTCACCCACTTGGCCAGTCTGAAAACTAGGTGGGAGGTGGCATCCAGCAATTGATTATCAGCTCTTAAATGCCAACACAGCCCCACTCAGAGCTGCAATACCCAATATTGCAACTTTAACAGCTACAAGGAGCCACACACCATGCACAGCAGCGCCAGGTGTGACAGATGTGTCCTTTACGGTTGGTTCCCTTGCAGGAGGATAAAAAGAAACTTTCTTTCACTTGGAAAAGTTCACAATATACCTTTAACAGACTTCAACAGGGGTATAAACATCCACCCACAATTGCTCATCCCATGTTTGCTGAACCTTCACAGACAATCTCACTCCCTCAGAATGTGAAACTGTACAGATCTATAAGTGATATTCTAATTAGGGGAAATTCCCTTGAAAAGGGAAAATGGCAGCAGCAGCACAGCAAGCACTACGCAAAGCAGAAGTTGAGATGGCACCCAAAAAATAAGGGACCCAGTAGAGAATTAAAGTTTTTGAGCACCTGGTAGACAGGGGGTAGTGTGGTGATTCTTCCATATATCTTAAGAAAAATAGAACATTTGCAAATGCCCCATTCTTAAAAACTGTAACAGCAGCTTATGGATACCTGAAGGCACTGGAGGAAACATATACCTAGATTTCCTATCATTTCTCACCCACTGTACTCACTTTTAGGAAAGGAGAATCACTTTGTAGATGTTAAATTAGTCATTGATTAAGTGCTGCTAAATCATTTAGATATAAACCTCTGATCAAGTTGGAGACCAAGATTGGACTTAGCTGCACTTAAGCTCCACCAGGAGTTTGAAAAGCAAGGCGATCCACCCTGAACATTGTGACTCAACCAGAGTCAACCCTAATCCTTTTGAATCTTTGGTCTCTGTGTAAATCATTCCAAATTAATTCTAGCTCAAGTTTCCTTGGGATGTTTCATCCATGCAGTAAGCAACAGAGAGAACCTTCATATCCAAGTTTCTTAAGCTACTCTTTTACAAATTTGTGTTACTCCTACTTTTGCTAATACCTTTAACAATGATTATTTAAAGTGACCTAAACCACTCATTCACACCAACACCAACTGAGAAACTTCTGGATTTTCTTTAGAAAGGTTTTTTAGTGGAAAACACATTTATGCGGGAAAGGTCATCATGAGATTCCACACTGCCACTTCTAACTCCAAATTAACGCTCTGAAGCTCCAAAACAGCACCGTGAAAAACAAAACCAACCAGGCAATTCAAACGCACATCAGGCTAGAAATTCAACGATTAGATCTCCCTTTCTTCTATAATTCAAGTGTGACCACTGCTGATGTGATATGCAAAAGCCAGAATACCGACAGAGAGACATCTACACAACTCTGCAGCCTTCAGACTGTGCAAATGCACTGACCTTGCTTCTTCCATATTTGCACTATTAATTGCCACTGGCAATCAGCAGACTCTTGTTTCCTCACAGCTGTGCACACCCTGCACGGGAAACAGGCACCAGTTGCAGACTGTGGCTCCATTAGTGAACAGGCTACTGGGTCACTAAACAGTTCTAAGCACACCCCAAGTTAAAAAAAAAACACCATTACGTGTTCATGTGGTATTTTTTAATATTGTCAAGCAGCACCTGTGGGTAGCTGACAAAAGTTTCTGTTCCAAGAGATGCCTGTTTCCTCAGGCATGAAGACTTGTGGCCTGAAAACTACACCTCATTTTATAAGGAGCACAAGGTAAGCCCTCAAGGATCGGATTTCACTTGTGTTGGATCATACCCGGTCCTATGAATAGCTTTTGGCAGCACAGGGGTTTTAAAGCCCGCTGAGGCAAACACAGTGCAGTGCGAAGAGCTATTCCTAGGACCGGGAATAACGCTACACGAGCGGGATCGGTGGGAATTTCTTCTCCACGTGCCTCGGTGGGAGCGGGAGGGCACCGGTGCCGCAGGAGGCGCTCGGAAGCGGGAGCTGCTACCCCGCACCAGCCGCTCCGCACCCGCGGCAGCCCCGCACCGCCACCGCGCTCGGTACCTCCGGTTCGGGCGGCGCAGCCTGCGCTGCTCTCCGCCGCTCCACGGGACGAGACGCTCCCTCCCGACGAACCCTGCGGGCACTCCGGCGCTGCTCCCGCCGCCCCGGCCACAGCATCCCCCCGGCCCTTCCCTCGCCTCCCGCCCCCGTTACC
>VZSE01007665.1:287286-369104 GCA_013398275.1 Promerops cafer | reverse complement strand
GTGGCTCCCGGGGCAGCTCAGCAGCAGCCAGAGGTGCAGCGCGACCCCGACCACACAGGGGCACAGCAGCACCAGCCAGTTTCGCATTGNGCGGCGGCGGCGGCCGCCTACAGCCCCCACAATGCCGCGGGGCGCCGAGGGAGTGCGGAGGCTCCGCGCGTCTCACATGGCGGAGGGCGCGGGAGAGGGGCCGGCGGCGGCAGCGAAGGCGCGTCCCCCTCACGGACTGCGACTCTGCGAGACCGCCCGGCTGCCCCCGGCCGCGGCACCGGCTGCGGGGGAAGCCCTCCCCGGGTAATCGTTACTCGATAATCCGCTGAATGCCCCTTCTCAAAAGTCGTTGCGTTAGGAACAAAATAGCTTTCCAGAACAATCCTTTACTAATTCAATAAAGAGGAGAGAGCGCTTCGCCTTGGCAAAGACCTGCTACGGCGCTTGCAAGTAACATGTAACATGTTCTTTGCCTGAAATTCCAGGCTGGGTGTTAGACAATCAAAATGTCCTTAACTGCAGCTGGAATACGGCCAAGAATCCTTAAACTGGTTATGAAATGTCAATAATCCGAGCTCGGCTTCACCTGTCACCTTCAGCCACCCCTCTGAGAAATTGGGTGCGTAAGGACTGACCCTCGGTCTGCAGAACTCTGTCCTGGCTAGAAGGGTTTAAATGCGATCTGATGAAGGAGAACACACACAATATTATCAGCACCTTGAGAATTTAATTGTCTCTGTTCTGCTGCACACAGGTAACAAGGAGAAATCGGTTTCCTCAGACTGCCCCAGGATAAATCTACCTGAAAAAGTGATGTGGGTAAAAAAGCAAAGGCTTCTCAGAATCAGAGATTTACAGAATGGGTCAGGTTGGAAGGGACCACAGGGGGTCATATGGTCCAACCTCCCTGCTCAAGCAGGGTCATCCTAGGGCACATGGCACAGGATTGTGTCCACATGGTTCTTGAACATCTCCAGTGAGGGAGACTCCACAACGTCCCCAGATGATCTGTTCCAGTGTGCAGTCACTTGCACAGTAAATAATTTCTTTCTCAAGTTCAGGTGAAACTTTTTGTACATAATTTTCTGCCTTTTGCCTCTTGTTATAAACTAGAAGATTATGTGTATAGCTGTAAGGCCTAAATAAATGACTGCTGGTGCTAGTCTATTAGAAACACATTTAATTAGTAACAGAACCTGATCTGTATGAAGTAGAATGGAAATAAATTATTTTTTTTATGAAAAGAAGACTATTTTTTTTTAATACCCAAGCCATGAAAAGTGTTTGGAAAATGCCTACAGTCCTTTCAGACTGCTCAGTTAAGATCAATTTTTCATCAAGTGGAGTGAGATACTAGAAGGCAAACCAAGGATTTTAACCTTTATATATTACGTTTACAAGCAGAAGGAAAATGTGTTGGAAATACATCCATTTTAGTTTGCGCCATACTTAAAACAAATTTAATATTCAATTTTGTGCTTGTCAGCAAATAGTAGTACTAGGGAAAGCATTTACACAAAAAATGCTATGATTAATCACTATTTACATTTGACTTTCCTGTCAGCATGTTCAGCTGCAGAAATAAAAACTGGTCCATCTATTAATATTTATCTATATTTGGCTACATACCCTGTACCTCCCCCCATACCAGGTGATGTGATGGGGATTGATCTTATAAACATTCCTGGGAGTGGTTATTTCTTTACAGGCAAAACAGAGCACCCAATCCTTTAATATCTTATTTTCCCTATGACATTACCTACCATCTTCAAGGATAAGTAACTGTATTACATACAAACCAGGAGAAACCTGTTTCCCTATATTCTACAAACAGGATATCCAGGTCAAAAGGATGATATATAAGCATTTTTTGTTAGTCAGGTAGGCAATGGTTACCAACACAGTTTAGTTGTAGAGGATTGGCTTTTCCCATTCCATTTTTCTGTTGCATCTCTACAATATTTTAAAGCCAAAGATTTTACCTAAGCCTCCCAATTTCATCACCATCTGTATGATACTGACAGTGTGCACCTGTATGTAAATCATGAGGTGATCAGACCCAACCATTAACCCAATTTCCAGAAGTTTCCACAAGTAATGGAGTTTAAATTTGCATTCTTGAGGACTTTTATGAGCACTAGTATTTTGGCAAAGCAAACTGATATTGGAGTCTCTAAACATGGCTTCAAGGCACTGAGTTTTAAGCATGCTTTTTTAATAGTGCCCATATAAAAATCAGATTTTTTCTGAGATTTAAGAATCATGAATATGTATACTATGAAAAGAAAAATTGATCTGGAATATAACTTCTAGCTAATGTTAAATTGCTTTTCTGAAAAACTAAAAAAATTGAGTTGGGTTATATTTTGATTTGGGTTATAACAACTCTGTAAAAAATACACCATTTTCATTATGGTCTTTCTGAGCAGATTTACTCTTCTGACAGTACAGGCTCAGAGGGTACCTCTGGCACACAAAGTATAGTAGAGGCACAACATGTTGGGCACAAGAGCTGGAGACACAAATTTTATTCCCCAGGCTGCTTGCAAACTTAAGATGCTTCTGTTAAATTTGCAGAGTCCCTCTGAATAAGCATCTCCTGTCTGACACAGAGAAGACATGATGGATACCAGAGCTGTACTCATGCACCAAAGCTAGCCAGTCCATAGCATCAGAGGTTTTTTTTAATGTTTTTTTTGCCTAATTGTTGCCCCAGGTGGGCAGCTGGGATATTTTTAGGACAGCAGCAGCAGAATAGAAGAGCAAGAATCAGTGTGGAGCTTTGTATATTTTAGCAGAGTTCGTCCCCAGGGAGTTGTGCTTTATTGATCTCTGTGCACTCCATCTGAAAGCAGAGGAAGGTCTCGTGAGAGACTCAATTTTAGGGGTTTGGAGCTTAACTTTCTCCCCAGGTAGCAGTAACACTGATATATTACTTTTCACAAAATCTTTCTGCTTTTAGTTTTTAAAAGAAAAAATATTAAAAGAGATTATAGATCAGGGCATGAAGGGCTTTATTAGTTTAAAGGGTTGTAAATTTGCATCCCAAGAATGTGTTTTATTCTTTTTCCAGTGTTCATAATCTGAACAGATTCACTGTCCACATTGAGGATTTATCAATCCTTTCCTTACCTTGCTTAGGGTCTTTACAAGAAATAGATTTTGCTTCTCTTCCCAAACAGAAGAAATATCTTACTGCTTCCCCTTTAGGCTTTCTGATCCAATGAAGTTCAGATACAGAGGAGTTCCCAGATTCCTTTGGGAGTGCCTCGTGTTACTCCATCCCAGGTGCAGGAGCTGACATTTCACCTGTTAAATTTCATCCCATTAATCACTACCCAGTGTTCCAATCTATCTAAATGCTTCTGTAAAGCCTCCTACAGAGTCAACAGCACCTCCCAGTCTGGTGTCACCAGCAGATCTGTTAATGGTGTGCTCAGCTCCTGCACCCAGGTCGTTGATAAATATATTGAACAGAACTGGCTCTAGAACTGAGCCCTGAGAAACTTCCCTGGTCACCAGCCAGATGTGGCCCCTTTCACTGCAGCCCTTTGAGCTCTGCCTGCCCTCAGCCAGCTCTTCACCCAATACATCATGAACCTGCTCATCCCACTGTTGGACAACTTGTCCAGAAGGGTGCTGTGAGAGACAGTATCAAATGCCTCACTAAAATCCAGAAAAACTACATCCATCTCCTTTCCTTCATCCACTAGGCAGTGACCCTTTCACAGAAGCAGATCAAATTGGTTAAACAGAACTTTCCTTCTGAGAACCCATATTGACTGTGTCTGATGACTGCATTATTCTTTAAATGCTTTTCAGTAGTACACGGTATAATCTTCTTAATTTTTCCACTTAACATTTTATGAATTAACTTCCAGCTAAGGAAGTTTTGTTTAAAATTATTTGTCTATGATTTTGCTGAGCCTTTTATTCTTTTAATTAAGTTTTTGCATCCTCTTGTCTGGAGAAGTAGCTTTAAGTTTCGCTGAATTAGGTGACAGTTATCCAAACTTACCAGTATAGCAATAATAAATTTTACAGTCTAAGTTGACTCCTTGACATCTTCATGACAATCAAAAATAGAAATGGACTCAAAACTACCCATATGGCAGCAGCTAAATCTTGACAAGCACATCTCAGAGAGCAAACGGGAATGTCTCACAGAGATGTGGAACATCAAATATCCAATAATCAGGCAGCAGCCAGCTGGTGGGGTTAGCTACTTCATGTGCAGCTAGAATACAGTTATTTTTAACAAGTGGCACAAAGACTTCAGGATGCATGTACAGAAGAGAATAAGGTTTGTAGAAAGTCCTACAGAGACCTACAACACCAAATACACTTTTTAATCACATGCCTGGTATAGAGATAGGCTGTTGGGGGATTGCAAAGCAAATTTGCCACAATATTTTCTATCATTTCATTATCTATCACTGGATAGATAATATTCAGGCTATATTTCATTTAAAATAATTTACATTACCTCTTGCTATTTTCCCATCATGGTGCTTACCTTGCCCTAGGATGGATGTGCTCTGCTGGAGAAAGTACCAGGTGGCTGCTTCATTTGTTGCAGCAAGTGCAAGGTCAATGAGGTGGGATGATAAAATAGGGATTACAAGGCTAAGGGTCATTGCTGCTTGGGAGAACTGACAAGACCAGGAAAATCACAAAGCTAAATCTTTCATGTTACTTTTTTCCCCCACAGTTTCTGAGTGTTTGACTTGCAGAAGGCATTCCAGTTTGTAGAACTGAGGACTCAGAGCTGATGGCTGAGCAAGTGGGAACATTGTGTGAGATGTTGAAAGAGCTAACTCTGGAGCAGCAGGTACTCACAATCTGTCCAGGCTCTGCCTCAGCTTCCCACTGTAAGATGCAAATAGTTCCACCCTCATATTCCTCCAGGATACTGTGGAGATACTTTGTGAAGCAGCCCGTGATGAGCACCACAGAGGAGCTCATCAGGGAACAGTTCTACATGGAAAGCAGGATTTGTGAGTAAATCAGGCCTGGGGCTACACAATGAATAACAACACCATAACAGCACTGACTAACTGCTCATTAACTGAGCACTGCCTATACTGTGCCTTGTGAGAATTCCTGCAGTGGCGATCTGGGATAGTAGTACTTACAAATGAGAGAAGCAAATGGAATATGCATAAAGAAACCTACCTCTGACATTTCTTAAACAAGTGCTTAACTTGGCCTCTTTAATGATCTTTTAATGTACTTTTTTCATTTATCCAGATTCTGTTTAAATATCCTCAAATATATTCATATATTCAAATATATACCCCTGTTGCAAGTATTTGTTTAGTTAGTATGGACAGAAGTATAAAGAAATGTAATCACTTTTATGGCCTTCTATGTCATAGTTGCTTTCTGTAGTAATTTTCCAGAGTGTGAAGCAGACTCAGTACAAAAAGAGCGTGTGAAGGCTGAGAAAGAAGACATCAGAAAGGCTGCTATCTATAACATTCTTTATATTCTCAGAATTTCTGTAGAGGATTTTTTTCTCGAGAATCTTAGCATCTGAAGTTTTGTCACTTGATCTTTTAAGGGTATGACTGACATGTTCATATCAGCACTGCAGGTATATATATTGGAAATCTATTTATGTGTATTGTGTTCTGATGAGTAGATAAAAGCTGGTATGCTCTCCAGGGAGGAGCCTCTCAGACAAGAATCCACCATAGTGAACACTTTTTGCAACAAAAAAGTTGCAGATAAAAAGTCACGTGAGCCACACTTGCCCGAGACAGATTGTTACATGTCAATATCTTTAAAGTTAGTGGTACTTGAAAGGTTTTTTAAAAGTCACAATGTTTTTTTTCTATGAAGTATGGCTTATTCCTTCCTTTTGCTGAAAATTTGTGCATGTCTTTAGAGTATGTCATAGAGCATGAAGGGCTCAAGGATGCCACCTAAAGCTCAAAGACACAAGAGGGTATGGTGCAGTGAGAAGCCACACGACTAACACATTTTGTGGAATGGGTGATCTTTTGAAACACATCCTTATGCCATGCCTAGTGTATTTTCCATAAAATGCCATTCCAAGCATAAGCAGTGGCCTAAGCTCTGTACTGGCTGTATTATTATGCTGTGGCATATGAGGAAGTATTTGGCCCAGACTCCAGCAATTGGAGAACAGCCCCCACCCCCGAAATAAAAAACGCAACAGGCAGGAGTGAAGTTTGAGTGTGAAGGAACAGAGCAGCAGTCAGTGAGAACTGCTGGGTGCTCTCTGGGCTGGGGGCTCACTCTGGCCTAGAGCTGAGCCTTTCTGCTCTTAGCAGCCACCTCGCCTGCTCCAGGGAGCAAAGGGCACAACTTTCTTAGGGCACAAAGGTCTCAGCGGCACTGAGGAACATCTGAGTCAAACTGGAAAATGAGCTCCAGCTGATGCACGCAACAACTTCCCCAGCATTTGAAGGCATTTTTAGCCAGACACCTGACCTATTTAGCCAAATAATCCATTTGTCTTTTGTGTCTTCCTAAACTGAGCAGTCTGGAACAGAAGCATGAGGTCTAACTGCACCCCAGCAGTGCAGCAGTGCAGCAGTGCCCCAGTGCCAGGTGAAATCTTACACAATGCAGCCCACAAAAACAGGAGTGCTGGCTCTCTGTTTCAGACAGTTTGTGTACTAATTAAGAATCCCCCATTTGGTCACTACTAGTTGATACTGGTATTTTTTTGTCTCAGTCGGCTGTTTATCACTTTATCAGTAGGTGGCAGTAATAGACGAGCCTGTGCAGTTCCTACTTGTAATAGGAATTTGAGAAAGAAAAGACCCAATTTTAGGGTAAAGCTGCTCATTTTGTTTGTTCACAAGCGTGAGTGGTGTAAATGTACTTGACAAACTCAGATGTACATCTTCCTCTAACAGACAGAAAAGTTGTTCCCATACCAGTTCTGGTATTTATGGCTGTACTTAATTTAATAGTGCTATAAAGCTGGATTCAATTAGATGCAAATGTACATTATTTACCTAAAGATTAAATGCACAGGTGTCTGTAAAATTTTATGTAACACTTATTCTGGTAAGTTTGCACACTATTTTTGACACATTACTATTTAAGTCAGTCTAATGACTTCAAGTACTAGTTTTCAGTGAAAGAAGCCTGTATTTCCTAGGAACCACTCCTCCCCCAAGTTTTCTTTAGTCTCCTTGAAGAAACAAATCCATATTCTGATGCAGACCCAAAGGACAGCCATAATTATGGCATTTTCTAGGAAAATTATGTATACGGATTTTTATCCCTAAATAATGAAGAGATAGGAAAAACTATATAATCAGGTACTCTCAAAGCACATATTTTGTTACTCCTTTGATATCAGAAATCCAGCTGGGTAAATGACTGCCTTATTGAAGTTTAGGCTTTAATATGCACCTTTACAGACTGTTGTTCCCAAAGTGTTCTTTCCTTCTTTTGGAGCTGATCCTGCTGTAAGTCACTGCAAAAATGCCTGGTTACAACATCCCTATGAATAATTGTTTACCTCAGTGCCACTGACTGCAAAGGTTGTATTTATTTTAACCTATGGTGTAATGTAGAATAGCTTAGTTTAAACTTCCCTCCATATTTTTCTCCTCCTTTGGTCATAATTTCATAGAGGTTAGCTTAAAAAATTTGCCTATCAGCACCAGCCCAGCACCCTGCTACTAATTTAATACATGATACAGGAAGCAAAGAAGAGGAATTTAGTGTATAATAGAGAGGAGGAAAATAGTTTTTAGGATTGAAATGGTAGCATCTTAAAGTAAACCAAGGAAATTAATTGATGGAGGCAAAACAGCCAGCCCCACATGTGCTACTGAGACATTACAATTTATCACCAATCCATTGGGAACTCTCATTTCATCAGAGCAGCAAGAGTTGGGATATGAAGAAAGGATTACTCATAACATGTCAAAACCCCCTTGAATCCAATTCTGTTGTGAAGTTCTCACTCCAGAAGATGATAGCCCCACCTCACAAAGTTAAGAGAGAGCACCCATTACTTTCTGGGCCTGAACTACAAATAAACAAGCCTAATGGCCTATGAAATGAAATGGAGAGAGAGAGCAGTACAGCATTAGGATGGCAGTAGGTCTGGTTCTGTTTGCATTGGAATTAGTAGGAATCAAATCAGACCGTTTGATGAAAATATAAACTCATTGCTTCAGCCGACAGAAAACCTTTCTGTTAGATAAATCCACATTTTGGAGAGCTTTTTTTTTAATATCATTCTATACTTCATGATATCATATGTATTCATTATTTAGAAAAATGTACAAAATCAGTCAGATATTTTTGTGCAGAGCTGAGGCAAGATGCTTAAGCATGAAACTCAAGTATCAATAGCAATAGATTATCCAAACCACCTCAAAGGTCAAAGCAGCACAAAATGTAATAATGACAAAGACATTTTATGGTTTGCTGGGATTGGAGGAAAATATATTCTCATCAAATGTTGATTTGTGGATCAAGCTGGCATTAAAAAAACAGTGAACCAGATGATGCCATTCTCTTTCAGAGAGTCAATTTTTTGATGGTGTTCTTAAGGAAAGTAATATATTTGTATGCAATCCTAAGCTGTTACAATTTTATTTGAAGTGCTGATCTTCCAAGTCCACCTCACCCTCTTCCCCTTCAAATTACTAATTTGCCAATAGTATCTCTTTGTTCAAGGAACTGGTAAATAAGGCCCAAGGATATTAGAGAAAGATGTTCTGTTTTCCAGTAAGGAATTATTCTTCTGCAGTTTAACCTCTTCAAACACATTGTAGACGTCTGCTAACATAAATATGCACCTTATGGCATTCCATGTATTTCTTTTTTTAAAATTAGAAGCATGAAATAATCTTAATAGATACATTTTCTTTTTTTAAACCTAATGAAATTTATTACTTGATGAAAGAAGCCACAAACATGGGAACCAGCTATTTAAAACAGCTCCAACACATTCACAACTCCTTGAAGAAAAATTTTGGAGAAAAACCTGAAGATCAAAAGAATGACATCCTCCCCTTGTGAATAATAATTCCAGATTTTTGTAAATGCAGCTCTTACAACCAGAGACACTCAAAAGCACTGAAATGTTTCAATCCCAGGACCTCAAACACTAACCCTACTTGGAAACAGACAGCAAGCTGTTTGCAATACTGTAATAAGCTGTGCTAATTTTGTTATTTTAGATGGGAATGTTAATGATGAGCCACAAATGCAAGTTGCTACAAAGCCTTTGAGAATAAAGCTGTATGCCCTATATTCTCCTCCCATGCTGTTCTAGTTAAAACCATACATGCAGAAGGACAAATGAAAATGTTGCCATGGTGATCAGAGCAGTTACCAAATCACGTACACTGTAGGAAGGATTCCCTAAAGAACCTTATTAAGCATTTTGTTGCTCTTTTAAAAGAAATATTTTCAGAAAGCCTTCTTTTATTTTGCTGTCAATAAAATAGTTCCTCAGTTAGCTAAACCCTATTTCTCTACACCCAAAATAAAAGCACACCATACATTAAGAAATATTTTTGTTAAAAGTTAGGAATGGGATTCTTAAGCTGAAAACTTTGAAATAGGAACCAAGGATGAGCCTACCAAAAATAAGACCTCTTCAAGACACTTGAATGTTTTTCAGCATAGGTATGTTAAGCCTGATGTCTTCAAGCTGCCCAGTCCAAAAACCAAATCTTTGAATGAAAGACATCCCAAAAGCCTATTGGTTAAAAGGAGTATGATTATGTAGGGTTTTTTTACAATAATATTGCATGTGAGACATGAGGTGAGTTCTGCCAGCAGCAGAAGCACCGTCCAAAGCCCCCTGTCTCATGTGCCCAGGCACATTATCCAAATTGAATGGCAAAGAAAACAAAACCTGTACAATGCAGACATCTTGTATTTCCACTGCACAAAACAGTACAACATACATCAATGGAAATTGCTAAAAATAAGCTGGAGAAGGTACATGCACTTTGGGGGAAATGCACATGGCTTTGTTCACCAAGCAGCCCTTTTTAGCATCTAAATTCAGCATTTAAGAATATCCCAAGGCCCTCAATTCCTCAGCTAGTTTTTTGCCTTGCAGGTATTTAAGATGTTTATGGAATACAAGTTTGTGCAGAGGAAGGGAGGAAGCTTGATCTCTTATGGGTGGTTGTTCAGAGTCTCAGCTCAGACTGGTGCAGTTCTCCAACAAAACTGTCTCCTGCCTTATGGGGCATGCTGAGACACTGTACATATCAGGTACTGCAGTGAGACAACTGTCCTAATGCATCAGATGGGAAAAGAGCTTTCATTTTTTTTAATGAGGAGAAAAAGAACAAAAAAAGAAGTCTGTAAAGTAAGAGTTGCTTCCATCAGGTGCCTTGTATGAGCTTAATTTTACTTCATGTAAAAGGCAGTCTTATTTCACACCTCATTCTTTTCCTCTCACTGCACTTTAAAGTCGAAACAAAAAAATATCCCAGAACCTCCACAAATTACTAGCTGACAACTTAACTAATCTGCAGCCACAAAATATACAAACATAGTGGCTGTCAACAGCACAGTGGTCTCGCTGCATATCGAAGAACAACAATTATTTCCCATTGCTCTCCATCCCCATAAAGTCCTACTCTCATGGGCAAAAGCATGTAGAGGGCTGCTCAGAAAATGTAATTCCCCCTCCCGGTGCTATTCAGGGCAGTTTTACACCCCCCACTAAAATCCTCAGGAACACTTATGTCACAGTTCAGTTTACTTTCTAAATAATTTAAATCATTATCGTTCAAAATGAGATACAAGCAAGCACATTTTTCTACATTTTTATTGATGCAATCCTGGTGTGTGACTATACATCTTCATTCTGCTCGTAGCTACAACGGCACTCTACTAGGATTGTTTTTGTAGTCAAGTTTCTTACAGTCTTCAGAAAACATATTTATAGACACCACTTACTGTATAAGACCAACCATTCCAAACATTGTAAATCACCGGGGCTTTTTCCTAAATAGTGCTACTTGAGGAAAAGGTCACACTACTCTCTTTAGATAGAAATTTGTAATGGCAATTGAATTGAATTCACCTCCCAAAGTAAATAAGAATGTTAAAAATAGCTTCAAGAATTGGTATGACTCATTTAGGTCCCAGAAAAATCTATGACTGGCAAAGATATCTACAATTTGATACTGTACTTGGTATTTTCATTAAGACCAAAAGAATATGAAGAACTGAAATTAAACTTGTACATTGCTCTGAAAGATAAGCATTGCCTTGAGTTTTTTAGGTCTTTTTTTTTTTAATTTTAAGTTTGGTTTTTTTAGCAGAAATTGCACTACCTTCCAAAAATATTGTAGTTATGGGTAAGTACTGACATCTGAAGAAACAAATGCTAAAAGCATGCAACACTGATACCAAGTTTTAGCAGATGACATTTTTAATTGAAAACTGACTCAAAGGATAGTACAAAAGAGTTTCTTCTCCCTAAAGGGATTTTCAGATGCAGGTACAGGAATAATAAGGGGATCTTCTCCAATGTGTGCATCACAATATGCCAATAAATCTGCTGCAGCCTTGGATACCTAATAGAAGAGAAGAGAGAACTACTGTAACACTTAATTCTGAATTGCATAAATATTTTTCATAGAACAAATGATAATGGAAGCTATTGTAAAAAAGGAAGTAGATTGCTTTATCCTTTAAATATTAGACACATCTCTAAATTTGCTCTTCCTAGGCATAGTAATCCTTATATACATTTTATCTAACATAGTGAGATAGATGGTATCAATTGATATCATCCACGTCGAGCTCTTCCTCTCCATCAGGAGGTCAGGAGCACACAGTCATTAAAACATTTATATGTTAACCACCCATAAGCAATAAGGATTCTCTTTGGACTGTTTCTGTAGAGAAACCTGGTTCAGCTCTTACTGCCATTCATTGGTTTTAAGGTTTTCCACACGGACTCTCTCTCTACCCTTTGCTCCTCTGGTTGCAAAATAAAAAGTTCTTTAGGCACATGACCTGGGATTAAAAAGAAATAATAAATCAGGAACAAAACTTGAACACCATGTGTCATAGCTCTCATTTAAGCTAAATATTGCTCTTTTCAATGAAGCAAGACTAATGTCTTCTGCTCAGTAAATTACTATAAGTAGTCCTTTATGCACAGCATTCAGTTTAACTTGAACACTACCTTAATATTTTTTAACTTCTAAAATAAATAATTCTCAAGTCTCCAAATTCAGAATATGGGTTTATGCTTACTGAAAAGTCTACAAAAATACAAATACATACAAAAATGTAGCAGTGTGTTGAATATTTTCAATGCAAGCTATTTTGCATTAAATGAAAAGTGAAATATTAAACCTTGTAATTTTTGCAGATTTGTGCCATAAGAATATTGGTGGCAGTAGGCCGTAGTGACTCATTTATTTTTTCAAGAATTTAGAAAGTATATACAAAATTTTTTGTTCTGCTCAGTCAGTAAGATATTCACAGCTATCTGTATCTCTTTGCTTTGGTGAATTATTGGGTTTTCAATATTCTGATAGTTGAGAAAATGAATTCTGGAGTCTATACAAAGAAGTCTTTTCTCTGAAGCTTGTCCCCCTTCAAACACCGAGGTCAGCACATTTGCACAACTAGAGAGAAGAGAAGAAACAAATCGCATTTCTGGTATTTTTTTAGCAGGTGTGTCACCCATGTTAGCTTTAAGCTTCCCCACACCCTGCTTGCTTTGACATGAACCCAGCCCATAGCAGGCTTCAGATTAGATCTATGAAGTCAATGGGTATTGAATCAGAATTTGCATGAACTTCTGAAGTCAGTTACAGAGTTTATTTCTTTATTTTCAATTTCTATATGCCTTTGTAGAATGCTTAAACCTATGGAGAACCTGTGGTTGGCACCCCAGTATAGACTATCCCCCTAACGGAGGAAGTAAGAGTGTTAAGGTTATTTAAAATTAGTTTGTCTTTGAATTGGCCTGTAAGACAAAAGGGTGGCAGAGACACTACATATGAGCAGAAAGCTGCTGGGCACAGGTGAAACAGAAGACTGAACAAATCAGAAGAAATGTTCACAAGCACCAGTGCTTCTCAAGAAAGAAGCAGGTATAACAAAAAAGTGTAGAAAGTTAGAGACCTCAAAGTACAAAGGATTGTAATGATTTTCCTGTAATGATCTTGTTTGTTCCGTGCATGGATAAGCAACATCAGCCCAAGTATATTGCTTTTCATTTAATGGAAGAGAAGTACAATTTCAGACCTCATTCTTAGAAGGGATAAACCCAATAATATAATTTCCTGTTTCTCTACATATTGCTGTGCTTTGATATGATATAACAGAAAAAAGGGTGTTTCACTAGAAAAAGCTCAACACACATTTTTGTATCTAACTTGTCCTGTAATGCTGGTAGGAATGTTGTGAGGCAGAGTAATACATTCACAGAATCACAGAATCACCTGGGTTGGAAAAGAGATTTGAAATTATCAAGTACAGCCTTTGACCTAACACCACCTTGTCAACTAGACCATGGCACCTGGTGCCACATCCAATCTTTTCTTGACTCCAGGGACAGCAACTCCATCACCTCCTTGGGCACCCCACTCCAATGCCCTATCACCCTTTTCTATGAAGAGAAACCCTTCCTTCAATGTCATACTGTTTAAGTCACATTTTAGTTTGCTTTTAAACAAATCATAGCACAATTTATTTAAAAACCAACCTGCAACAAAAAACTGAGGAACGTGATCATTGTCACAAACTAAACCTGCACAAGGCCATATATTTTCATTCTTTAAACAAATGAAAGGTTTTCAGAGGAAAAATCCTCCCCGTGGGATTACGGTAGTCATAAAAAAGAAGTTAATTATAACCATTTCTTCACTAAAAGGAGAGTAACTTAGGCCTGCACAGTGGAATAATGACCATTCACAACAGGGAGTTAAATGAGCTGATCACAGTCCAGGAGCAATGAAAACACGAGTTCCTGCGGCTGTGAGCGCTGTTGGCAGACCTGTGGCCCAAAAAAGAGCAAAATACAATATTGCCTCCAGCAAGTTTCCTGCTCAGTGTCATTACTGGGAAGAGCAGTGGTGGAAGGCCTGTGCAGAGCATGGCACCAAGGCTGCAGCAGGGATGGCTGCTTGGCACAGGCAGCAGCACCCCGAGGTGCCCCACGGCCAGGGCTGCGGGCTGTGCCGCACACACTGATGCGCCGATCGTCCCCTTGTGCCACGGAAGGAGTTAAATGGAGCCCACTCTATCGTAGCTTTTACTCGCCTTTGGGGTTATTTGTAGCCAAACGTTGCTGGCCACCTTCAGAATAGCTTTTCCTAAGAATTAAAATAAATGCATGTGATTTGAATATTCAAATGAAGCCAACACATTTATCATGTCAGCTTCCCTACGCAATACGGCTTGGTCTGCAAATTCAAAGTAATTTATACATATTGCAGAAGTGGCTAAAGAAAAAGATCAGACTCCAGTTTGATGGATGAATTCTATCAGGAAGTTAACATTTCATTTTTTAAAAATCTTTTAAGGTGTATGGATTAGAAGACATGGAGTATATAGGTGTCACACTGATCTCACATTTAGCAGAATTACTTTTACTCCCTGTTGCAAAAAACACATCTGGTTATCAAATTAACAAAAGGGAAAAATATCCAACAAAACACTCAACCCTGATGCTTTAAAGAATTAGTCTCAGGAGGACTGTGAAATTTTACCATTATATTTCAGAATAGCAGAGGTGATAAAAACTGCCAGAGTTAGAACATCCTGTTAGCTGCACGAATAATTACAAGCTTCAGTGACAGGGCAAAATGCTGCAATTATGATGTCTTCTGCCTTCTCGTGTATTGTGATTAATTACCATCCTTGCTACAACACCCACTCTGCTTATCCTTTACATCTAAAACAGAGAGATTCACACACATTTATTGGCATTCTCACCGTTCATCTCCCAACACTATCCAGGACCAGTTGGGAATACTTCCTATCTTCCTTAGGAAAAAGAAAATGGAATGATAACTGATATGCCAAGTGTCTCAAATGTCAGAGCACTCTTGCTTTTCTGCTTGCAAAGAGAAGATTAAGTAGTGCTTTATTCTGAGGACAACTCTGATAAACACCAATACTAACTTTGCTTTCTCAATTTTACTGCTAGCATCTTTAGAAGACACATTATTCTACTAGTCACGAGACCACTGTTCATCTGATTTACTTTGGTGTTTCCTAGCTTGGAATCTGCATTTCCAACTTCCTGCTTACTTCTTCGTTATAACTCTAGCTGTTCCTTTGCCAGGTAAGACAGGTTCAATTATGATCCTTCTGGGATTCCGACGGTTTACAAAAAAACCCACAGTAATCCTCCTTCCAACTACCGACCAATACGCCAGTAACTCCATCCTCCTCTTTCGAGTTGTCCTGTTTCTTTCACACCTCAGCAGCCAGTTGTCTTTGTGGAACCTCAGAACACAGCACTGCTTTGCTGCTCTGACTGGCTAGAGGACTTCACAGGACTTCTAAAATCAGTTGAAAACTCAGAACACTGTGGAGAGTCAGCCACCATCAACAGACTTTTAACTACAACATTTTAATTGAGCAGACCCAAATCTTGCTGGTTACAGCAGCTACTGTGAATGGGAAACAAAGTACCTCTGTAGAAGAAAAATAAGCTGGAACTTCTGATTCCCCCAGTCAATAACACAGACACTTCTTCGATGTTAGCAATGTGGTCTTGCCTATTGTGGCAATAACAACTTGGCTATAGATATTTGCAAATGAGGGTTTCATTAAATTATTTGGAAAGCCCTGATCTTTTGTTAAATGTCTAACTAGTTCAATCATATGCAAAACACCAGAAAAGAAAGGAAGTAAGTTCATTTATCCACCTTTACAGTGATGATTTGAGAACTTAAAATCTCCTGTTGAAACCACTGGTAAGTCTCTTGGTAAAATTTGGCTGTGCTGAAACACACACTTAACTGATTCAAGATTAAAAAGCCAAGCAGATTTTGAAGGAATAAAAAGCCAGTCAACCACTTCTCACAATCCCTGATATGCTTGTTCAAAGAAATTCTAGAAATCAAGGCATTTTGAAAAGTTATATTTGTTTTATGTTAGTATAGGAACTCTCATAATTCTGAAACATGTCAGATTTTCTTTGGTTTGTTTTTGGTCCCAAGCTGTTTCAAAAAGTGAAATAATTGCACTTTCAAGCTACCTGTTTTTTAGGTCTGCCACATTTGCTATTAACTGTGTTCTTTTTAATTAAACTGACTGTAAAAATAACCTATGTCTTTCTTGCAGCTGTGTCTTTCTGGCATATGTAATTAAGAATGTTATACACCTAACTAATGAAGCTATTTGCAAAACTGACCTAATGATGTGGGATGTGACAGTTACCACTGCATATATGGAAGCAAGTTTAAGACAATCTACTAAGTATCAACAATTTCAAATGCCAATAAACTGGGCCATATTTTTCCAGCCCTTTCCCCTGCCATCCACACCCTCCCTTGTCAGTTCTGTTCATGCAGCTGCAATAACTCCTGAGCTGGGACTAACCAAAGCAGACCTTCTTTTACTGCAGGAAACAAACACCTGGCCCTGTGAACAGGTTATGCGATGAATTTGTGACACACTATGAAATAGAGAAACTACTTTTGCCAATTCAATGGTCTTACAAGACACCTCTAAAAACTGCCACAAAACAGAGTGACTTAAATTTCTTTTTTCATATCAGCAAGACTGACCACTCATGTGAATTGTGCTAATATTTCTGAATTATAAATACTACTTTTCCAGCTGGTGAGTTTGTGATCTGAGACTATTTTAAAAATCATAAATATATCCTACTGTCCCCATGCTGACTACATGCAGACTTTCATCACACAGGATGGATGGACAAATAGACTGAGTTAAGGCTACATGAAGATTTTAATGTACAACATTTCAAAATTGTCCTACCAACTTAATATTCTCAGTTACAGTTTGTAACAACTCAGTGACAGCTGTTTGCAGAGAACTGGGTAATTTCAATGCATTACTTTTTAAAGATGGAAAGACTAAAAACTTCTTCCTTGTAGAGACTGGATTTTTTAAACTAAATAATTATTCCCTATTTTCAGAGGAAGGGAGCAAAAGAAATGAGTATTGCTTTCTTTAAAAGTTCTATGGCATTATTACGCTCACATGTATTAGAAGCATGATGAAACCAAATCTTCCCATACATGTTATCAAGTGTGAAGAATCATAACTGCACACTGCAATCATACACATTTTTTGTGCAATGACATCTGCACTAAAACAAAACAAAGCAATCCAGCTTGTCTCATCATTATTCAAAAATTTTGCAATATCTTAAAGACTTATTCTAATTCTTAAAGGAGAAAAAACAAGAAACCAGAGCTGCACTTACATTCAGCTACAGGTGACAAAGAAGAGCACCTGCTCTTCTTCTTCTTCTCTGTACCCACCAGCTGATTTTAAGTATTTCACAAAATACCACTTTTGACTAGTGTAACAGACACTCACACAGAAGCAGACTTTAAGCTAGGCTTTGGAAATCGCTTCACTAGAACCCACCAGTCAGTATGCAACTCACTCACAGTACTGAATATTGTTTTATTGCTCAACACAGATTTTTGATTTCTGCATTATTAAAGGCACGCTGTTCCACAAACTGGTCAGTGAATTCAAAATACCAACAGTAAGTCTAAGTTTACCTTTATTCTATCCATGTATGCTTCCATTTTTAATTGCTCCACAGCTTTCCTGGCTTGAGAAATACTGGTTGTACTGTTTGACACTAGTTCCTTCATTTTGTTTTTCCTGGAAGAGACAAAGTTGAGACCATTTAAAGAACAGGTAGCAAATGCAGCAATCACTGAGAGGGCAGTTATCTGAACTCTAACCAACCCTTGCCCACCACATCAACACTGCCAGGCTGTTGGTCACAAATACAAAGCAGACACCATTTATTTCTGTTCTCTTGCTCCATGACACCTTATTGCATTACATATTTGCACCCTAGATCGTCAGCATTCTGCCTGAATCCTGCAAATGCCATACAAATGCAGAGCACATGACCATGACTTCAGTGTGAAAATGGTTGCCCTGGTTCACGTTGCCAACGCAGAACAGCACAAACAGGCCTTGCAGTCATTGCACAGTTTGGCTCCATGCCCCAGTTACACCTAGAAACATCAAAACAAGCTCAAAAATGTGTGCAGTGGAAATGAATGCCACACCGCTCTCACCGAGCATCAGAGAGAAATTTTAAGATAGAGAATGAGTCAGAATTCTGACCATCGATAAAGGAAGTTTAGAAATGAGGTAAAATCAGATTAAGAAGAAATAATGCAGCACTTTCCAACTTTTTGCTTAGACACACCAGCAAAGTCTAAAGATGACTAAATCCAGTACAGTATGCTGTACAGGATAGGAATGCTTTATTTTTTAAGTGATCTGCAGCTCTTGGGAAGGGACATCTAGGTAAGGTGTGTCAGCATTTGGTTCTGTTGCATTGCTACTCCCTGAGGGGTTAAGAGTAAATCAAATCAATATCCAGCAGTCCTTAGCACTGTTACCAAATGAGTCGAGACATCCACATTCAGACCTTGACTAACTTACAACATTTATTTAGTCCAGAGGTGGACTGCATGTTAGACCCCCTTGTGCTGACACCTCTATGCAGCGCTGGCCCAGCACAAGGAACAGTCACTATTTTGAAGTCACTGGAGGTTGGAAGGAAGGCCACATGGAAAGATGATGGGATACAGATGACCTAGACAGGTCCCAGACTAGTTGTACTACCTAGTAAGACTGGATGCTGAGGTTTCAATCAGGCAACATTCCCCTGTGGTCCTTACCACAAGTGCCACCTGCAGCCAGATAGGTCTGGCACACAGCCTCAGAAACCAATACAAAGTTCAGCAAAATGCAAAGGACACAGGGTGTGAGAGGTAGATGGGACACAGGAGAAAAACACACACAAGGAGGCATTTTACACTACTGCCAAAGCAGTTTTAGGCTCAGGCCTTTCAAAATGAATACTTCAGCTTATTTCTGGATAAGAAGCAAACACCTAGAACAACACAAATTTCCCTTCTTGAACCTTGATAGCTTACCTGATCCAGTGACTGGGGTGTAAGATACAGGAAATAAAGCAGGACACTGGGAATGCTCTTGTAAAAAAACCTGTATGTACAATGTCCCTGTTAAACTCAAGAGAAGTACACAATCCATAGTACAGAAAGAATGGAGGAATAATTTTTTAACTACTTTGATTTTGCAAAACACAAAGGCTCAGAGACAAGACAAAGACAGTTGTTTATTCTCACAGCCTGGTATGAAACAAACTGTTTCTAAAAATCAGTAACCTGTGCTGTGAAACCGGATGGTGGAATACAAATGCCATGGTGAGCCATACTCAACACTAATTTGAAGAAACAATAGAATCGTTGTCTTTCAGGTCTAGTATAAGTCAAGGCAGGGAAATGCCACTTTAAAATATCTTAATTGTGCCAAATAAAACAAGAGCTTTAACATATGTCAAGACAAAGAACAGGTTTTCTGTATATACATGTGTCATTTGAATGGAACACAAGTTTCCCCCTTGCGTGCTCTGATGAAATAAAATCATGTCAGAACACAGCAGGTTCTTTGTCTTCATCTTTGTTGACAATTTTTTAACTCATATTTCTCACAAGGCACAGGACTGAATACACATGGAGGAACTGGCTTTGCATAAAATGCCATGTACCGTACGAAAATCCACAACCAAGCCACAGCCTCCAATCAGTTTTGAGATGTGTTTTGACTTGCAGTGGAAAGTCAAACAGCAGAAAGAATACAAGACATTCACAAAAGGAGAAGGTTCTGAATTACATCTCATCTATGGACTTTTTGTTCAACTCAACCCCCTCACTTTAAGTATCAACCTAATCCATAAAAATTAGAATAAACACCTACGAGTTTAGCTTTGTTTACAAAATGATACCCCCACAAAAGTGAATCATTTAAATTTTATCATCTCCACATCTGCCTTATTAACGATCACAAAGTCAAAAATGTCAAAGCTAAATCAAGTCAGAGGCCTTTCTACATTTGCCACATACATTTAAATTAAACTGAATTAAGCAACTGCAACTCCTTGAACAGTCCAGAGAATTCCAGATCTCACAAGCTTTTCTGGCAATTCATTCACTCATACTGTAAAAGCTATAAACATTAGAGTTAAACAATTTGAACTGTCACCGGCGAAGTTGGCAAGAACACTGTTCATAGTACTTCCAGCCCAGTGTTTAAGCACTTACAGAATAAGGATTAAGTCCATAGTAGAATTTTGAAAAGGCTATTAGGTACAAAAATGCTTCTAAAAATTCAAACCATGTTTCTAAAGCAATGCCACAAAGATAATATATCCTTACCTATATTCTGAAACACCAAATAGGAAAATTTTAAAAAAGAAAATATGTATCTTGCCTAGTAAAGCATTTCACAGTATCAGAAAATGACCAGAATATGAGGCTTCATAAAAGAACTTTAAAAACAAAAAAAGTCTGGCACTAGGCATTTCAGACACTGGAGAAAATTTCCACTTATCCCCAGCAAGAGGTTTGTTTATACTCTGAAGCACAAACATTTGTTCTGTTCCAAATCCTGCTCCAACCTTGGCCTTTACATGCATTTAAATATTTAACTACTATATTTCTGGAAGTGTTTAGCATCCATTCAAGTATTCAGTTTTTTACAGACAGGTCTGGTTCCATGACTTTGTGAGACCGACTTCTCCTCACATACCGAGCTACATATACCTCTACCTTCTCTCACTCCCTGCAAACACAGTATGTATCTGTGCATCATTCAAGGCATGCATTACATATGGTGTGATGCTGACAGTGAGAACTGTACTCACTTTCAAACCAGGCTGTGATAAAGGTCCTTGTTGCAGACAAAGCTTTGTATGACACTTGATTCTGTTCTCCTTAGGACCCATGATAATAACCTTAAGCTTAATATTCTTTAATGAAATAAAATTGTTACTTAGAAATACTTCTGTTCCGGACAGAACAGAAATTTTAATTACAAGAGAATCTATTACACACCCATCCCCTGGAATGTGAGGAAGCCTCTCCTTCAAACACCCTCTCGCAGGATGTGTTTCATCTGAGGCTGCAGCCTGGCAAATGGATCTGATCCTCTCTCTTAAGACGACTCCTCTTAAACTGTCCAAGTATTCTCTAGGCCTTTAGTCTCACAGGAAGGCACATTTATCTTTATATTGTACCTGGGTGAGCAGTCTGCAGGATCATGGAATGGTTTATGTAGGAAGGCACCTTTAAAGATCACCTGGTTCAAGGCCCCTGCAATGAGCAGGAGCATCTTCTACTATAACAAGCTGGTCAGGGCGCTGTCCAAGCTGACCCGGAATGTTTCCAGGGATGGGGTGTCCACCACTTCCCTGGGTAACCTGTTACAGTGTTTCACCACACTCAAGGTAAAGTTTTCTTCCTTACATCTGGTCTGAATCAACCCTGTTCCAGTTTCAAACCATTACCCTTTGTCCTTTCACAATTGGCCCTGTTAAAAATTCTGTCCCAGTTTTTCTTTTAAGCCTCTTTTTATTACTGAAAGGCTGCTATAAGGCCTTCCCAGAGCCTTTGCTTCTCTAGGATGAACAATTCCAACTCTTTCAGATATTCCTCATAGGAGAGGGGCTCCAGCCCCTTGATACCTTGGTGTCCCTCTCTTGGGCTCGCTCCAATGGGTCAATGTCCTTACCGTGCTGGGGACCCCAGAGCTGGATGCAGTGTGGATGCAGTGCTACCAGAACTGAGTAGAGGGGCAGAATCACCTCCCTCGACCTGCTGACCACATTGCTCTTGATGTTTAAAAGGAGTAACTTCTCCCCATCATTTGAATTACCTAAAATCCCTTGAACCAGAAATTCTCATCTGGGTTTGCTGCTGCTCATTCCTGGCTGTTTTTACGTTGGATCAATACAGGCACACACAGGTCCTGATAATCACTGTAGCTACAGTAACTGTGCTAACAAGCAGCCTACATCCAGTCTACGTGTTACTGCTGCAGCCAGCAGACCTGGGTTACATAGGAGCTCATTTACCCAGCGTATTTTTGTGCAGCACACTGAGTTCACTGACCTGGTCTCTATTGATTCTTTTCTTTTAGGTGAACACCGGCCGCGCTAACAAAGAGCAGTGACAGCAGCTACACAGCCTTTTTTAGCCAAACAGTTTCTGCTGACTGGCACCCCACGCCAGACAGCCCTTTCCTAAAGCATCACTCCTGACAGCTCGGCAGCGACAGCCTCCCAGCCAGCTGCATTTTCTGGCCTTTTGTTTTGTTTACCTTACTTCATCCTTTCTCTCGGTGCACGTAACTCATGTGTGCCGAAGTTCTTAATTTCCCAGGCTCCTAAAAATGCTTGTGAAGAGCAGCTTTTCGTTTTTTGTTTTTACAATGAATGATTGTACCCAAAAGCACTTCAAAGGCAAATTTATCTTATGATAATGCAGAAAGCTGCATAAATATTTGCAGGTATATTTTGATGCTGCATTGGGGTAAGGAGTGCAACCTTCGCTTACTAAACATTATAAATACTTCTTAGTAAAATGCAGATGAAGTCTAAAAACTGAGTAATATAGAAGCAAAATGGAATTTTCAAGCTCTTCAGGATAGATTTCTACAAGTAACAGGGATGAAAGGCTGCAATTTCCCCCCTCTAGCTCCAAGTACAATCTTAAAATGCCATACCATAAAAGTGACCTCTAGAATTCAATCTAAAAAGCCCTAAACCAAATTGCTGCCTTAATCTAAAGTGATGGACCTGAAATTACTAGATTATAAAACCTGGGGTTGGCAACTCCGAAGAACACCTTCCATACAAGCTCTGTACTTCTTGGACCACACAGCCCAATAGGAAAGTTAACCCAATCATTCAACTAAGTCCCAGTGACATTAGTGGGAATCATCCCTGGATAATGACCTGCAAATCACATCCTAAATTGAGGAAAGATCACCACATTTAATTATCCACTTTCAGGAACATAAACAGCAAAATTTACAGCCTCACAGCTGTTCAGTGCCAAACTGGTATAGCAAAGAAATTGAAAGAAAAAAAAAAGAAAAAGAAATGGAAAGAAACCCAACTTCCCCTGCTATCTCAGTGCTCACTCTAAGATTTACAGCAACTGATGTAGCTATGTAAAGAAAGAGAGAGGGTAAGGAATCCTCTTCTTTCTCTATCTCATGGCTGCACAAAGAAATACAAGAAAATTACTACAGCTTTTCACTCCATCTCCTAAGGAAAGGCTTAGTAGTACAAGAAGAAATGATTAGATTAAAGGCAAGAACTATTGTTCATGATAAGGAAAGAATGCAATTTTCATACCATAAACGTGGTGACTTTGAAAATAACTTCTCCTCATGTAACTGCAAATGAGCGAAACTCCAACAGCTCAGTTCTTGTCTAACATACCCAGTACTATATCCAGTCCAACTGTCAAGTTCCAGAAATTCTTGCCATCGTACCCAAACTTTTACTCAAAAATATCATCTTGCTTCTCAACATTAAAAAATCAAAGGAAACAATAGCTGAACTAATGTGATATCTCCCAAGGACAATCTTTTTGTGCAATATTATTTATCATCAGCATACATGTTATATGACCATACAGCCCAGCAAACCATCAGAGATTTAGGAAGTCTGAGGCAGAAAGATTATTCCTGGCTACTGTTTTACCTCTTTAGCTAATTTTGAAAGATAGCTGTGAGCTTTCAAAGAAATACACAGGAAATTTTGATTATTCTACTTAAACCCCGTTTAAAACGTATTTGAACAGAATTGTAACCTACAAGGTAGGGAGAGCGCCTCCGGGAAGCTCGGCACTGCATCACCTGCAGGGCAGAAGCGTTTTTCAAGTTGTTATTCCGAGTTTTGTGTCTCACTGCACTGCCCTAATGGCTCTGCTGTGCAGCAGCTCCCAGCACCACACATCAGTGATTAGCGCCAGCAGCAGCCGGGCAGCGGGAGTTATTCCTCCGTCAGCGCGAGCCAGCCAGCAGGAAAAGCGGCCACTTCCTTGAGCAGGGAGCTGGCGGAGGAGGAACGAGCACGCCGGGCAGAGACCCCCTCCCCGCCGCCCGCGGGATACCTGGGCTCGGGGCGGGTTCTCCGGAGAAGGATGCTCCCCGCCGGTGCCAGCGACAACGGAGCCCAAAGCCCGGCGCCGACTCCTGCGGATAACCGGGAAACTCTGGCTCGCGCGGCACCGCAGCAGCCCACGGGACCACCACGGGATCCGGGCGGAGCGGCCGAGGCTCTCCCAGGACACCAGCGCCGACCGCAGCGCCGGAGAAAGCCCCGCGCGGAAACCCCGACCTGCCCTGTGCTGGGCGCCCCTCCCGGCACCTTCTCCCGCCCGGGCCCCCGGGCACTCCCTCCCGCTGTCCCTCCCTCCCTCCCGCTGTCCCTCCCTCACCGTGCGGGGCGGCGGGCGGGGGCGGAGGCTGCTGGCAGCCCGGCGGTGGCACATGGCGCGGCGGGGTGGGGCGGCCGCGGCCCCCGGTGCCACCGCCCTGACGCTCCGCCTGCCTCTGTCCCTCCTGATTCCTGCTGCAGCGCCTCCTGCCCCGGCTCCAGCAGGCGCTAGGGATCAAGCGATCATCCAGGTATTCTCAAACAGCAGATCACAGAAACAAAACCAGTTAGGTTGGAAAAGTCCTGTGAGATCATCGAGTCCAACCTTTGATCGAACACCACTCTCTCAACTAGACCATGGCGATAAGTGCCATATCCAGTCTTCGCTTAAACACATCCAGGGACAGTGACTCCAGCACATCCCTGGGCAATCCATTCCAAAGTTTAATCACCATTTACATGGAGAAATTCCTTCTACTGCCGAAACTGAAACGGCTTGAGGCCATTCCCTCTCATCCTGTCACTTGAGACCTGGAAGAAGAGCCCAGGCCCCAGCTAGCTATGGCCTCCTTTCCGGTGGTCGTAGAGAGCGGTAAGGGCTCCCNGTCCAACCTTTGATCGAACACCACTCTCTCAACTAGACCATGGCGATAAGTGCCATATCCAGTCTTCGCTTAAACACATCCAGGGACAGTGACTCCAGCACATCCCTGGGCAATCCATTCCAAAGTTTAATCACCATTTACATGGAGAAATTCCTTCTACTGCCGAAACTGAAACGGCTTGAGGCCATTCCCTCTCATCCTGTCACTTGAGACCTGGAAGAAGAGCCCAGGCCCCAGCTAGCTATGGCCTCCTTTCCGGTGGTCGTAGAGAGCGGTAAGGGCTCCCGAGTTTCCTTTTCTCCAGGCTAAACATCCCCAGCTCCTGCAGCCGCTCCTCCCAGGACCCGAGCTCCCTTCACCAAGTTAATTTCCCTTCTCTGGACATGCTCCAGCACCTCAGCATCCTCCCTGAACTCGGGGGCCCAAAACAACACAGAATACTCAAGGTGCAGCCTCACCAGTGCCGTGCACAGCACAGTCACTGCCCTGGCCTTGCTGGCCACACTGCTGCTGATCCAGGCCAGGATGCCATTGGCCTTCCCGGCCACCTGGGCACAGCTGGCTCATGTTCAGCACCTCCAGGTCCTTTTCCACTGGGCCACTTCCCAGCCTGTAGCACTGTACCTCAAACAGCAAAGCCCGAATGGCACCGGGGTTTGGGGTGAGCCCACAGTGCCTGTCCTGCCCTCACACCGAACAACAGAAGGGTGATGTAAAAAGCCTGCCATGAGGAATGGAACTGCTGTGGGAAAGGGGCTGCTTAGACTCACTTTGTCAGGGCTAGGATGTCAGAACAATACAATACCTTCATAGATCAATTTTTATATGCTTCTCCTTATAAAAGCTGTACGGGCCAGCAGCATTTAAAAGTGCCAATTAACATTTTTAACTGAAAATTTTGTCAGGATAACCCATTGGCAGGATCACCAGAGTCTCATTAATTTTTTCCCCAGTAAGATGGCTGTTGCCCCTGGAGGGGGTGTATGTTTTCTCCTATCTGCCCTCAGCACTTTTTCTGATTCCATTATAATGGAGCAGAATTTCCAAGTAATATTTGTTTTCTATACGGAAGAGAACAAGGAAGAGTCCTGTTTCTAAAGGTGCTTTGGAGCAAGGGCAGTCTCTTCTGAGATGGTGTAGTGGCTTGGCAGAAGGCGATGCAACAGGAGGAAGGCAAACATCACTAAATTTAAATAGGTAAGTTCACAAGCTTCCCATAACAAGAGTTCCAGAAGCTGCTGGAGACTTCACTGGCCTATGCTGCTGCTCTTTCATTCATGTTCAACCACATCATCAGTCTACAAAAGGCCCCATTTCTAGACAAAGGATTTACATGCTGTTAGACAAAGAGCACACGTTAGATAGTTCTAATCATGAGACCATTGTCATCAGAATATTTTTACCACTGGATTCTTACAATTTTATGACTTAAGGTAAAATATAAAGGTGGGAAATGGCTGTTTTAAAAACAAACATACTTATTTTAAAACAAAGATACTTATTTTAAATTGCCTTCTTTTAAATCTGCAAACTCTTACCTTCCACCACAACCAGGAGTCTCCCCTACAGGTTCTGAAAGCAATATCAATACAGATAACACAAATTTCTATTCCTTGAATTTACTTAGCCATAATGAGTCTTATATGGGCTTCAGTCAATTTCATTAGAGAATCAGGTTTTAAATTTTTTTTTTTCCTGGGAATGCCAGCTCAAAGCTAGAAAGAGTAAGCAAGCTCCTGTTTTACTCTACTATCTGCTGTGTAGTCCAGAATAGGTTAAGAGAGCAGAATAGGTTATCAGAGCAGCCACATATTTTTAATCTTTTTTCAAAATTATGAAATACACAACAGAGCCTATTACAGAAATCCAGATGCAAATCAGGGCCTTTCTGACCCCATTCCAGAGCAGTAATGGCAAATAAATCTCTAAACAGCAGTCATTTATCAGTAGTTTGTAACTTACTACAGCAGCAAAGGAAAAAGGGTGTCTTGATGTATAGAGGCTTAAATATTCCAGTGGATATTTTTCAAGGCAAGCAGCGCTTTTACATAGTAGTTGTTTGATTTTGTGATAGAGTAGCAGCATATGAAAGTGACTTCCATTTTCATATGCTAGACAGAAAAAAACCCAACACAGCTTTAAGCAAAAGAAGGCATGAAGAAATTAAAAGGTAAACTATAAGTTTGTTAGTAGCAAGCCAGGTGGTATTTCCCCCACCACTCCTTTGAGTTATCTTTTATTGTTATTATTATATTATTGCTCAGACTTTTTTTCCTCCTGTGCATTGTCACAGGTTTGTCTAAACAGTGGATCTCTAAATGCAAGATCATGGTTCCCTTTCAGTAATGGGTTGGAGACTCCCTCTCCCCACCACGAGTAAATATCCAGCTGTTGCCTCCCGTTCCCTTTCTCACCATGTCCCTCCACTATCAGAACATAAAGGTCTGGGTTTACCACAGAATCCTGCATTCAGGTAGACAGGCCTTGCCCCACGAACCTCTCCCAAACCCTGGCTTCCAGTAGAAAGAGTCTCGCATCCTGTCAGATGCCTCCCCAAGATCCCAGTCTTCCAATTTCCACCTGTCTTTCTGAGAGTGCTGAGAGAAGTTGCTTTTCTGCCTCTGCTGCTCAGACAGGTTTTCAGTGAGAAGGCAGATGGAAGGAAGGGGAATGTCTCTGCTTTGAGCGCCACCATTTCATCCAAATTCTAGTCATGCATCCTATGGGAAGGAAGGACACATGCACACATGTGCAAAGTGATATGCCTAGAGTTTCCCACTTCCCATCTGTACACTCACCACCTTCAGTCTGACAGACACAGGACGTAGTCCATAAACAGAACTTCCCCACTTCGTGATTTTTAAAATATGAAAGACAGGGGAATCAGCAGAAACTGATCTGGAGCAAGGTGTGAAAGATTTCCTACAAGAAGAAAGTTGCAACTAAGCCAAAAACATGTTTCTAATCATCTCAAAATGGTTTGATACAAAGATCTCTTTATTACCCAACAATGTGACAGTGTATATACAAATACAGTGTGGAATGTGACATTTACAGGAAATTTAAGTACATCATGCACAGACACTATTGCAATGTTACTTTAATAGTTCCAGAATATTAAGCTGAATAAATATTCCTTGCTTCAAAAATCATTTTTACTTTTACATAAAAATATATAATATTGCACTCTTTACAAGGCCAGCAGTTTTGCATATTGGTTTGTAACAAGTGGAATTCTACTTTATAAAAAAATAAGCCTTTGTGAGCAACACCCCAAAACAGGGAGCACAAAAGCACCCCAAAACCACAATGTTTGTCTTTTTTCTCTTCAACAAAGCACATCACATCAACATGAGCCAGGAAGCTTTTCAGTCTGTATTTGGACCTTACATTAACATTTAGACAGAAAAATATGACTAAAGCCATCCCATACAATGCTGCTACAATAATATGCAGTTTAAAACTCAATCCATACAGTATGCAGCCACTTGCTTAATTGAACCAATGATGAACCTTTGTGTCACGAACTGTAAGAATATTTTTCTCAAGTTTTTCTAGTTTGAAAAATTCTTCAACTGGGAAGTCTCAAGAATTTCTGAAGACTATTTGGAATTTTCAAAGGAAGTGTAAAGATTGCTTGTGTGTGTGTCACCTTCATCATGGCCTGACAATTTCATGTAAAGTGTTCTGAAAGCAGATGAGCCTTAAACATGAGAAGATACAGCAGTTTGAATGGCGATAGCAGAACATGTCGGTGATAAAAAAGCAAAGCAATTTAAAAGGAAAATGTAACTACATCAGATTTGCAGAGCATTCTTGCTTTACCATTCGCATGACTAGTAGGCACTCAGTCATGGTGCCAGGTTTAGAGGTCTTCAAATCCATCAACTGAAATACTAATTTGTCATGTGGCCTAAGATTTCAAATTTGTTAAGCCATTCACGACAGGTTTATTTTTTTCCCCTCATAAAATATCACCCAGGAATACACAACAAACTTGCACGGTGTATCTGTGTGAACCTCTCTGAATTATCTGATGCTTATGAACATTGATTATTCAAGCAGTTAGATTCAAACATTTTGCAGTGTATTGAACCTCAATGACACTAGAACAAGAGCACATCTGTTCCTTCTTTAACACCTCTTTTTAGAGCTCTGGAAGATAAGCTTTATGTGCACATCATAGATGTTCTGCCACAGAACTGCAATAGCCAACTATCACAAAGTTAGGGAGTTCACGCTGCATTGTGATCTAACCACTGTTTCATGATACCATGAGGTGTCTACCCATCACTAAGACAAATATTTTATTGTCGTCTGTTGCAAAGACTATTACATTAACAGAGAAGATGGCAAAAATTACAAATATAAAGACAGCAGAAATTCGATTTTTAACATTACAATACCATAAGATGGTGCAAAAAGCACCTACTAAGTTCTTTGCTTCTCAAAAAAAGCAATTTTATGTGGTCGTTGATTTTTAAGTTTTGGATTGCTTATCCCAGAGCTGACCATACCACACTCAACTAACCAGATATACATATCCTGACATATGAACAGATATTTACAGAACTTGATGCTGCTGATATTTTACATACTAAGAGGGGAAATAAGCATAATCATTTTTTTAAATACTTCTGGCCAAGAAGTGATTTAAAAAAACACTGTTGGTGTTTTATATTGCAGCATTGAGCATTTCTTAGTCACTTTGCTGGCATTGGATAATATGAACAGAGCTTCTTGCTGACCTGGATATGCTTCAAGTTTGTGCATGCACGTATGCAGTCTTACAACCACCTCAGGCTGCTCTTTTAAAGAAACCCCACCTATTCAGTCATTCTAGAGACATTCAAAGTACTTCAAAGTCCAGTTAAATAAGAGCTCCTATAACCTATTTGGATTAAAGTGCATCAGAGACATGAGTTAGCAGCAGGGGCTGCCGTCACCCAGCTGCGTAGCTGCTGAGGAAGGAGTAGAACATGGGCAGCTTCAGGCGCTGCTGGTCCTTGCGGCACCAGGCGATGACATTCCCGTCACTGTTAGCCGTGAACAAGTGATGGCCGTCGCAGGAAAACGTAAGGCTGCAAAACAAGGAAGGAGCCTATCTTTATACCAAATGTGGCTATTTACAATGCTAGAAGACATTAGAAGCCCAGGAGAGTTCAGCCAACAAAGATGAGCTGTCAGGGGAGGCCCAGTGCCTACATTAACGCAGCAATAAGTTTGCATGTATCTGCTTATCCATTTGTACCCAAACAGGCTGAAATGCAGCTTCAACACTTCAACATCCCCTGCAGTTTAATGCTCATTTCCTTTGCAGTGTCACTGCAAAGGGCAGGATTAGTAGCAAAATCCTACCCTCTTCCCTTCTGTTTCTGAAAGGAAAGATTTTTCTGCAACAGAGCTCAGTGCCCTCTGAACTTGCTTTGCTGACAAAGGCAGAAACTAAATCCATCAGATTTCATGGCACAGCACAGGACTTTTGTTCAGATGGGCATTTCTTGAGCTGTAACAGGGTAGCAAAGCCCTTCAGTCATGCCATAGGTAATGTTAGAGAGCATGAAGGTCAGCATCCATTTACTGTCACATTTAAGCAGGAAACTTTAAATTATTCAATAGCTACTAAATCGTTATCAACAAGCTTTGTGAAATATGCTGGTTAAAGGAGGTAACAAAGACAATAACTGCTATCAGACAATCTTTTTCATTTCTAAAAGAAAATGGTAGTTTGGATTTTAAATGGTATTTTACCAACAGTCAAAACAAAGTTTTTTAGAGTCCTTTGTTACTATGCTAACATTTGGCATAACTCTAAGACTTTTGTGCAGACTACTGTACCACTGGGGATATCAAAGACTCAATCCTTTGACCACATTCTGAAAACACTTTGGCACAAGAATTCTGCTCATCTGAATCAAGGGGACTCATAAAACTAACTACACAAGCACTCCAAAATGGCAGCTTCCAGGCTACTCTTGAGTGCCTCTTTCTCCACCATTTCCCTCCACCATCAGAAAAAATGGAAAAGGCAGTATTTTCATTTAATTTGGAGGAAGAAACACTCTGTCTATTTAGGTCTGGCATAGTTAAGGTTATCTCATTTTAACACAGATTCTAAGGAAAAATATTAAATTTAAAAATAAGAGGAGTAGTTACTGTTCAGTTTTCAAGGGAATCCTGCTAATTTCCATCTGCCAGCAGCAGAACCTAGCTATTACTGTAACTGCAAATACAGTACATTTGTGCTCACTTTGCTGTCATGAATAATTAGTAGGTTTGCATTGCTCTTTTTAGACATGGGTGTTTACCTCTTATTTTCATGTTCAACACTCGAGACAATTTTGTTGTGGTTTTTTTGTTGGTTTGGTTTTTTTTCCCCTAAAGAGAAAAATGTATTCATTGTATACTTAAGATCTTTTTACCTTACAATAGGTTTGGCTGACTTCGAAAATGTTATTTCTCGTACTGGCTTCAAGTCCCACGTACTCCAGAGTCTGAAAGAAAGAGCCATTTTTCTTCACACTTGCTTTTACAAATACTTCAGTGATAAACAATCTATTTAGCAACTGCTAAGGCTGGGAGCTGAGTAACAGCTTGTCCACCTTCTTTAAAGCCAAATACCAGCATGATGTTTGGCTACATGCTCTCAAACTGTGAGCCTAAGTGATAGAGCATTTTAATAAATAAACATTTCAAATGCTTACCTTACAACTCCATTTTCAAGGCCCCCTGCAATCACATTGACAGACACACCTTCAGGCTGGTTAGAGAAAGCAACAGAGCAAATACTTTCCCTGCAGTGCACGTGTCCAACAAGATCACCATTAACTGTCCAAAGTCTCAAATCACTGCCTCCTCCAACTGCAACAGAACATAGCATGGAAGTTATTAAAGAAATAAATCTAGACCACAGTTAAGTCCATAATATTTAAATATTCTGTGGTAAAGAATTCAACTTCTTGAGAATTCATAAGGTTTAAATGACTGAGTGATATCTGCAATTACTTCTCTCTCTGAGACAGGAAGCATGCAAACCACCAAGTCACTGCAGTAATTTGAAAGCCAGCACATCCTATTTATGGAACATTTTACTTACAAAGCACTATGTGAATTTACTTTTAATGACCAATTTTCATGTACTAACAGGGAAGGCACTAAGATGGAATTCATACTAGGTATTTAAGCAGTCGGTTCCCATACCTTACCTTGAATTTTAAGCAAAATACTTAAAAAATAGCAAGCACAGTTCTCTTCCCTGGTTATCTGGCATTATTTGATTCTACCAAAGAACCAACCTAATTACTGCTTTTGTCTTAAAAGGATATGTAATGTCCCTTACTAATTAAAGAATACAATATTTTGCAGAAAAAGAATTGTTTTGTGAGCTATAGAAATGGACTTGAAAGTCTCCAAATAAGTTTAAAAATATAAATATTAGTTTTCTGAAACTGCCAGAATAACATCCCCTTGTCCTTTAATACCCCTTGCCTGTGCTCTGTAATACATGGTACTCTCCTGAAGAACTGTACCTTTGACAACAAATCTCTATCAAAATAGCCAACATCAAAAAATGTGAGTCTCCCAGGCACCTTTGAAATTTCAAGTCTTTTTATAAACAGACCAAGCTATTGGCCTTCATCTCTCTACATTATATTCAAACACCTGCCTAATCACTTCTGGAGAAATTTGCATGTTACTATGTAAAAAAAAGCAAAATGTTGCTCCTGTATGACTGATGCATCCTCAGATGATTAATACACACTCAATAACTAATTTAATTACAACTCTCATGATTTATTTGGTCTGCAAGTCAAAACAGCTTTCTTAACTGACAAATATACCTGAATCACAAACTGTTGCAATATCACCAGTGGTTTCACTAGCTGAAACTGCAGTCACAGGACTCTTGTGTCCAGCCAGACTCTGGACATAGCACAGCCTGAAGAAAACAAAGGAAACAAGCCTAAATTTCAGACTCAAATGCAGTAAAGGCCCTTTGAGGAAAATGTTAAAAAGAGTTATATTAATTTCAATCAACATTTTCCACAATTACAATATTTTTCATATTTACTATAAAATTTTAGCACATTTTATGAAAGAAACCAGTAAGGGTTTGACTTCACAGTAAGATATACACAGAACAAATTCAGCTAACTTCAAAGGGGCAAAGATACCCAAGAGTGGGAAAACCTGTATTTATAAGAAAGCTATAGGAAAGAGTTACATATATACTTGTACCTGTTCAAATCCCATATTATGCAGGTTCCATCTTTGCTGACACTTATCATTATACTGTATGGTTTGCACACAAACAAGCTTGTTATTTCTGCTGTGTGTCCATAGAGATGGACTTGTGACTCCATTTCTATCTCTGAAGGCTGAAAAACAGCAAGATAAGACAAACTCTCATGAAAAAGAAAATTAATGTCTCTTTTTCTAAAGATAAGCCTAGTTTAAGTCTTAGATTTCAAAGAACGGTTGCCATTGCTTGTACTATCATCATTTTAGCAACTATGTTCATGCTTTATTATGTTTAACACTTTATAATGTGATAAGACATAGCTATCATTGATGTTCAACTTTTTGCTTCCTGTGCTTTAGCCTCAGCATATATACTGATGTGATCTGATGAACCAGAATGAAAAACTACTGTAGCTCTGTCTCAATTACACAGCTTGGAGTCGGCTGATTTGTTTTCTGCAAGACTGCTCTTTCCCTACAACAGTGAAATGACAGTGCTCAATATTTTAGCATCTAGTGGAGGCACTTGGAAACATAAAAGGAAAACCCAGCTTGGAAGTTGTCACTCTCTGTACAGCAAATTACTAGGAATTCCTCAAGTTGGTGCCAAGTTCTTCAATGATACCAAGTTGGAAAAACATGCAGGAAGTTTAAATACAGAAATTGCTAGGTAAAAATTAAAGCAGCAAAATCTAACACCAAACAACACTTTTTATTCAACTTATATAATTTGAAATGATTCAGACTTCCTGAAAACTGGCTAAATTGAAGGAGCTGCTTAATCAGAATGCTAATGCTTTATGTAAGACAACTTAGTGAACAGAGATTAGAATAATCTTTGTAAAGGAAGAGAACAGTTTTCTGCTTGTTTCCTCACCCATGTCAGAGCACATCATCTGCATTTTTGTATGAGGGTACAGGATGCCCACCTATAGCAGCTTTACAAAAAACCCTTGAAAGTTCAGACAATATAAAAGTATACATATGCTCAAGTCACAGGCTGTAGAAAATTTACATCTTTGCACTGAAGGGGATAATCTATTTTGCAAAAGGCAATGCACAGAAAGACCTGCTAGTTTGCTCTTGCTACTGACCATCTCATCCATGTGAGACATTTATGAAAGTACCCAGGTGTCATTCTCAGTGACATCTCACAAATAAAAATCCTTCTTTAATCCTTTCTCAGTTAAGAGAAAAAAATTATAACAAAATTGTCTATAACAGCAACAAACAAGACTTGTGTTTTTATGAAGAACTGATTTTGATAACTTTTTTTACTGTGGTCCTCCCACTTCCTTTGAAGTGTTTCCTCTTGATCTGCATTTCAACACTTGGACTGAAAGCAGCACCCAACTTTAGCAGCTTCTCTCTGCCATACTAATAGTAATGTTTTTTTGGTTCTTATAGTAACAACATTGCAATGAGACAAGCTGGAATTCTAACACCAACTGTATTAAGTTATATTAAGTTCTAATAAGTCATGAAATAGGTATTTCTCACACCTGAATGTCTTCCCCTTCTTACTTCCCTCCTGCTTTTAGGTGACAACCCCTAAAATGGTATCTAGATGTGGGAAAACATGCATATACTTATCTACCTTTAAACAGCAGCTCTTTCTGCCTACAGCACTCGAGTGGGGAACTGAAATTCCTCCCAGTTTTACCCAAACAGGTCCTTCAAGTGCACTCTGTTTGCAAGACATCTCCAACAGTCAGCAAGTGAAGGCTGAAATAATGTGTACAACCAGACACCTGTGGCTGAGGGGCTCAGCCAGGTGTGACCTATTGTCAGCAGAGGTCACAGAGTCAAAGCAGTACTTCACTGCGTTTTCACCATCATAAGGCAAGGAAAAACAGAGCACCTGAAGCATAACATGGAGCTATTTTTGAACCCTGACAGCATGCCTTTGAGTTCCCATACCCAGTTAACAACATGATATCTACTTCATGCTCATGCACTGCATTTATACAAATGTGAAACAGGGCAAAATATTCATGTTTCAAGTACTGCATTATATCAAACTTTATCACTGATCAGCTGACAAGATGGATACAGAGCAGATGTCAGGAAGCACATTTGCATTCCCTGCAGCCCTGACTTGGGTAACTGTCTCAACAACAGGAGCTACAAAATTGACACAATGTCCCTCTGCCTGGGGCACATAAAACTGTCAGTGCTGAGAAATTCAGCAAAGATGATCTCAAAGTACATCATCTGGGCAGATGAACAAAAATCACTTTTTTCTAGGAAACAGAAGGAAGTCAAGAACCATAGTCCCACTAACTAGAGTTTCTTTTCAGCTTTGCAGAAGGCAAGTATATTTAATTTATACTTAAAAAAAATTAACTGGAATCCAAGTCTCAGTACAGGTTATTTACAAGTTCATTATTCTGGGGAGCAGTTAAGGTGCCTGACTTATGATCCAGCTAACTAAAGCTTGCAGGCTTGAAGCTCTACTTAATTTTCTATACCCAAAGTGCTGCTGATGTTAGGAAGTATGAGTGGCAGATCACCAGAAACTGGAAGAAAGCAAAGGGGAAAAAAAATTTAAAATCATTGTGTTTATGCTCTTCCTAGTCTAAGCATTTGCTGTTTGCCACTACTGAAAACAGAAAACTGGGTAGGCATAGCAGAGCATACCAAGGTTCTCTCTAATTCATGCTAATGTAGGGATTCAAGAGCATCAAGGAGTACAACACCAAGTATGTTTGCCAATACCTGTATCAAGCTACATCTAGGAAATCAGTTAAGTTCAGTTGTTGCTATGGGGTAATATTGTAGACACACCTAAAATGAGCTGTCTGGAAAGTTGCCTACTCTTTGTTAAAACTATGGAGAATAGAAGAAAGAAACTGCTAAAGAAAGTATGTAAGATTCAGATGGAAGCCTCGAAATTCAGTCAGAATCAGGTTTTTAATCTGGAGTTCTATTTATGCTTTCTATTTTTTTTATTTATACTATGTTTATTAGCAAACAGTTTTAAGGGACTTTATACTACTCTCAGTATTTCCCACTGCTAGATTAAGTAATGCAAGTTACTTTCTCCCCTCCCTACTCACAACTTTTCCCCTTGGAGAATATGACAAAGTAAAGAGGCTTGGTGGTTAATATATACACTGTCTGAGAATTCATCCTGGCTCTCTGTAGTTTAAGTGCCCTCTGCACTTGAATTATTGTTTACTTTGGGGAATTGCATTCCACAGCTTCAGTTAAAGCACTGAAAGACACTGTCTCCTTCACAGAAGTTACTCCTTAATGCAAGGAGTGCCAGAGAGCTTCAGTTCCAAGCCCTGTCCTGAACACAGTCAGAGCTGTACATGTTGTGCACTCAGGTGATGAGGACTGACTGAAGGCTAGCTGTATGTAAATAGAAGCTTAAGAAAAACAGGCAAACAAACATGCTGAGATGTCAGAGGAACCTTCAAAAATATATACTAAAAACGCATGTAGTTTTTTTAGCAATTATCCAGAATATAGCTCTTTTTCTCACTTTTCCTGTTAAAAAGAGACTGTAATACTGAACACACTAAATCCTTCATTATGAATTCTATCCAATGTAACTTACCGTATTGCTGGTGAATCTGTTCATATATGCTGTGATGACACCAGATTTACTACCTGTGAACAGCTGACAACTGTCTGGCACCCAAGCACAACTTGTTACCTTGAAAAGACAAAACAAAGCCAGGAAAGAATTGGAACAGGAAAACTATTCTAACTGCTGTTTTCATTATGCCACAGCATTTGATCAAACTGATTCTTTATTTGTTATCCTATGAAAAGCCATGAAAAACACCTAAACTAAAGAAATCCAAGAGCTAAAATATAGCTGCTCTCAGCTCTATTTGTCACTGTGTCAGAAACAGAATAAAGAGGGAGTTTTATGTAGCCTGGAATTCACAGCTGAAGAGCAGTGAACTAGTGCAGACTTCAAGATCATTCACCAAAACCTTTTTGGCAAGATCTTACTAGTCACTGGATTGTGATAGATTATGCAGCTTTCCCTAACAATCTTTTAGACAATGTTTTTCAAATGGATCCTAAACTATAGTGGAGTTGTTCTTCTAACATGAAGCACCTATACCTTTTTCTGTATTGATTTTTCTTAGGACAGAACTTAAACTTTTTAAAATTCACAGCAATATTCTATAGGAAGGAAAAGCTACAAAAATCAAATAAATTCAAAAGGTATTTTTATCTAGTACAGGAAAACAACAAGAAACAAGATACAACAGTGGAGCCACAAGGAACACATTCTCAAAGGAAATCTAAAAGACTAGAAGGAGTTGTGATTGGATGCTTATCTCAAAAAAAAGCTAAAGCAAGAGTACCCCACTGCCAAGTCAAGCCACCACTCAAACTACCAATATTAAATTGAAGAGCAAGAGTCTGATTTCATTTTACCTGATGGAGCTGTGAGCTCTGTATAAAGTTTACTGGAGGTTCACTTTGCTTGCTTTTCAGCCGTAAGATGTTATCGGCGTATCCCCAGCTCAGGATCGCGGACCACTGAATGTCAGTGCTGTGCATGCTCCTCACGCCTGAGGGGAGGCACACAGGATTGTGTCACGTGCACAGCAAGATTCAATCACTTTAACAGTCAACAACAAAAGTCTCTGGTTCATGTTTTATCACAAGCTCAAATATAGCCCCCCCAAAGTTTCAAAATAAGGTATTGTCTGTTAGGTATTATAAACAAACAGTTTTCAGAGACAGAATGAACATTCCATCTTCTCCAAAGAATTTGCAACATGGATAAAACTTTTTTGAAGAAGAGTTGCATCTTTTGAGAACAGAGAAAAGGGGCAGACAATACTTCCCACGTAGAGAAACGACTGCTTGTAACTTCAAGGAGAATGTTACTTGTTTTTGTTGACTAAATGTGAAGTGATTTATTTTTAGAAAGCCTGCACCAGTAATGCCACAAAGAAAACAAAAGATTGTGAGAACTTGTTCTTTATGTTCTCAATAAGAATCCCTCCAAGAAGTTTAACTGAAAGCAGAAGATTCTTCACCTCTGCTTTTTTACTGTTAACTTTTGTCGTTGTCTACCTCTAAAACCCATTTCTTAAGCTTTCCTTTCTGTTGCCACATGAGTTTTTTCATCTGTTCTTCAGTTCTTGAACCCAATCCGCTGGCAATTTCTAAAGTTAAATTCTCATGCTTCAGACACCTCAATGAAAAATATGAACTTAAATACAGAATGCCTCTACTGTGGTTTTGAAAATCATAAGTAAAATCCACCCTCCAGATACCACACATGTGGAAGCTGGAATGGAATTAGAAATTAATCTTTGGCAAGAGCAACTAAACTTGGGAAGTTTGCTTAAGAACAAAAGTAGCATTAGATTTAATTTTTTTTATGGCTCATTTAACATATATTGTGCATATAGAGAATAAGCCCAAATTCATACCTTGCTCCTTGCTATATATCATCAAAAGGCAGAACTTGCTGGACAAACCACAGATAGCCTTAGTTGGTAAAGCCTGGAGAGAGCCAAACCTTTCTCCATGTGGTTGGCTAAAGCAGACAACAGGGTCTGGAGCACTTGGGGAACCAACATATTCTCCCCACTTCAAGCCTTTTATCCATGGTAATGGACTCTAAAACAAGCACAGACAAGGTTCAAGTTATAGAATTTTTAGAAAAACATTGTTTCATTAGTAATGGAGAATGACTCATGTCAGTTTCCTATAAGCAATCACATGGTAAGGACAGCTGAAGTGTTTACTCTAAAACCACTAGAAAGACAAGTTCAAAGCACTTCAGTACCATCAATTAAACTGTTAACTTTAGGGTAGTTCTACTCCTTCTTTAAAGGCATAGGCAGCAAGCTTCTAGATCAGGTAGTTTAGTGAAAAACACAGATCTCTAAATCCAAGGATGCAGTTTCTGACTGGACTTCAGGGAAAACAAGTCTTTGAAGTGAACAAAGTTTAATTGTCCTACAGGCAGTAAAAAAGCTGAAGATGGAAGAAAGCACAGTGTGTGTTTGCTTGCTATAGGTCTGCACACAGATTCCACAATTCAACACAGAAAGTATAAAACTGGTTAACTGAAATGTTTTCCAACACCTATTTCCCAAAACCAAGATAAACTCAGATCTTAGTTTACACAGAATATCACAAATGCATGCAAGTAATTTTCACTATCACTTACTAATTTTGTGTATTTTCTTTACAGTACATTATAGCAAGTAGCACTTTTAGAAAGGAAATTCTAAACCAAGGCTACAGGGTACAACAATTGCTGCAAACAAATGTTAATTAAACCATCTTGCAATTGAAAATTACATACTGGATAAATGATTTCCTTAGTGTGTTCTCTGGTTTCTCTGAAAGCAAACTGCACTAGTAATCCCATGGCAGCAGGAAGTTCTCCTTCCATGATAAGCCTGGATCCAGGTCTGCTAACATGTGCTGCATGAAACAGCTGGCGAGGCGTTTGTCCGTATGTTTTTATCATTGTTTCAAGGGCTCTTCTCTGAACAGGGTCTTCAACAGCAGAAACATCCATCCCAAAATAGGTCTATAGGCAAAAAAGAAAGGGGAGGGGCAAGAATAAGCTTGTCAGGTTTGTCTTTGGGAAAGATTTTGCAACACATACACACAAATTCAGAAGCAGACTATTCAGTTGTTTGCTTAAGGTGTGGACCAGAAGCCATCCCACAAAGACTGTGTTGACTAAAGAGCCACTGAGAGCAGTAACCTTGTTACCTCCTCCTTATTGGAATAAACTACCACTTTAAGGATTATCATGTGAGCTGCTCCTACGTATGTGCCATGACTAATTTCTGTCAGAGGTTTTCTTTGAGACCTATACCAATCTGTGCAAAACTGGAAGGGTTGCTGATGATAAACAAAAGAATTGGAAAGAGCTGGAGAAGTTTATTTTCTATACCTCTTTTTAATGAGCATATTAAAGCTCTCTTTTGGGGTAGGGAAGGAGAAAGAAACCTCATACTTCAAAAAAGTAGAAATTATTTCCTGCTATTTGTCTTTTTCATGCCTCTCCAATTGTGCACCACACACTTTCCTTCAGTCACACCAAAGGCCTTGACTTTTCACTTTAAAAAATGATGAATATGCAAACTTGACATTTGAAGCTCAAGCTACTAACTAAATCAATACTTAAGCATAAAAAGAGTAAAAGAAAGGGAAGTATTTGGATGGCTACTTGAAAAAGCCATCACTGCCAAACACTACCATTTTATTAGCTTTTCCAGCCATAGAACAAACACTAAAAACAGGAAACATTTGAATGCATTCAAAACCAGGACTACCTGCTGAGCAAACCTTGTGATAGTAAGGATTGAAGCTAAAGAATACAATTCAAGATATCCATGTTGCAATTAAACAGTAAAACTCTGGAAGTCTTTACATTAAATGAAGACCTATTTGAAATTAAATTTACTGTAGAGAAAAGTGCTTATTACAGGGACAGAACATAGGACGAAGGAAAACACCATGAGCTCAGGACACACAACTATTTTAATCCTATCAAAAGCTGCAGCAGCACCTGCCTAAATTAAAAGCTTTTGAATTAGGCAGAAGCAGATACATGCAGTTACAACAATCAAAATACTGCAAGCCACTGCAAACAACTCTCCACAAGGTCTAAACCCCAGACCTGATCATGCCCCACACCTAGCTCAAGGCAAGAAAGAAGAACAAAAATTCACTAAGTCTCACAATACCCCCTGGGATCTTACAGTTCAACATTGAAATGGTTAAAGCCTTTTCTTATTCAACACTTCATGAGCGAGGATCTTGTTTCATGCTTGTTGTTTTCCAAGCAAGGCAGACCAAACTCTCCCCCATTAAGTTACTAAGGACAATGAACAAACATGCTGCTTAACAAATACTTACTGCAGGATGAAAGACATTAATAGCCTGAACAGAGGCCTTGCCTTTTTGCTTATAACCAAACACCAAGTCAATCCAGTGACAGATCGTCTGGGAAACATGATCAGACTCCAAAGCCTGACGATGAATCAAGATGAACAGACGAGGATCATTACGGGCCCAGGGTGGAAGATTGACATGGTTAACCCTGTCACCATTTTGACGCACTCCAAAATCAAAACCTAGAAACAGGAGAGTGAATATTCCAACATTTTTGTTGACAGTAACTTCAAAAATGTCTACAGGGTTCTACAAAACTCAAAGATTAAGCACAGTGTTTAACAGTCAACAAAGCAGCATCATTACAAGGCCCTCCAAAACACATTCAGCTGTACATACTCATGCAAATGTAAAAATGAGAATACAGCAAACTGCTTTGCTCTGCTGACAAAATTAGGGAAAAAACTTAGCTTAACTGTTACATAACAGCTTTTTTAGCATATCCCACAAATTTGTGCCAGATTTCTCCCATACATCTACTACTTAGCATATTCAGCCAAGGGATATAAATGTTCTCAGTTTCAACCCATAAGCTCAATCATACAACTCTTTTGGGTATATAGTTCTGCTGTCCTCCTAGTATACCTTCTCTGTTAACCAGAAAGTCGGGAAGATAGAAAAATTCTGGTATAAGTTCCTTTACGTCAGTCATTGATTCATACGAAGAGAGGCGCCAGGTTGTATTGGTAGAGTGAAAAGTTCTGTCTGGGATGTCAAAACTTTGATCTGTAAAGAAATCCAAACTCAATTGTTACACTGATGATGGACATTAACAGTTGCACACCTGCAACTTCACATTGTTAACTGCTCTCTAGTTAGCTGAGAACATTTAGAATTCTCTTATCTCAATTGCTATGTGTTACACATGGACTGCAAGTCAAATAGAGGTCAGCTTTTTATGCTACAGAAACTAAGGTATAAACAGCAGATGACCAGCTTTATGGTCTAGCTTGATAATTTCAAGAATGGATCTACTGTTAAATCATACCAGATTTAATTTTACCAGGCTCAGCTACTTGGAATTGGAAAACCTATGCTAAATAGGGTAACATATAGCATTACTGGGTTATTGGAATAAGGCCCACATGTAAAAGGCAAGTACAAGCAAATGCAACCTTACCTTGATAAGCTAAAAACATTTTAGTAAAAGGTGGCAGCCTAACTAGGAAATGAAGCACAGTTCCACTGTTAGAATAATGAGATCCATAGTGATATGGTTGTACAGGGGGCATTGGATCATCTTCTCGTGCTCCTTTACGGTATTCTTCTTCTAAATACTAGAAAAATAGGAGAGAATATATAAAAAAAGAAAATCACAAACCTTCTCCTTAGATTAAGTCCAACAGCAAAAATAAGAGCTTGCCTAAATTGTTTAAGAATAAACTCTCAAACTTTTCAGAAACATACATTCAAAAGTGATCTGGAATCAAATACACTTTTAAATGTCTAAAGACACACAATCACTTATAATCCAGTTAGGTATCAAAGTCTTTAGCCAATTTAAATGACTTTTTTTCCGTTATTTATTACTTTTGCTTTTCCTGACCTCCCCCCCATCTTATTTTCTAACACAGCAGAGTCATGGGAAAAACAATATTTGCAAATACAGTAGACCATGGTGACACAGACAAGTTTGAAAGTCCAGATGCAGATGCTGTAATTCCCCAGTATGTTGCTATTTCCTACAGCCTTTAAAACATTTTAAAGAAAAAAAAAATCAAAAAGCACCATTATCATAGTAGAGCATGTTAAAATAACAGAGTACTTGAGGGAAAACAGCCTTTCTGTTATCAAACAGAACAAATAGCTACAAATTCCACCAAAGTAATCAACTAAACAGCAGTCAATTATCTTCTTGATCTTTAGGTATCTTTAGATGTATACAAGTTCCCATATAAGGTGGTATCTGATTAAATTCCTCAACAGTATCACATGGATGGGCTAAATTGATTTGTGATTTCAGGTACAGGAAAAAACACAAGTTCCAAGCATGTTATAAAACAATTCCTAGGAAATGTTTCCTGGAAAATGCACTGGAAGTAAGAGTTCCGTAGCCACAAAATACTGTATTTGTGGTTTCTTCTTCCCCAATATATACATGTTATTAAAAAAAAAGCCACAATGTCATTTATACATGGGACAAAGGCAAGAAGAAAAAGTTATCCAAATTACCTTGTAAGTATCCACATAACGATCCTCTTTTTCTTTAGACTGCACAGCGATTGGTTTGACAAGGTTTCTGCAACAAAAGCAGTACTGGTATGTTGTAATTTTTATTACAATATTGATTCACATCATTAAGAATAACACCTTTAATATAATGAAAAGGACAAGGAAAACTTAGCACTTTTCAAGGAAGTTCAGAAAATAAAAAAGCAACTTCTAGTTAGTGCTAAAGGCAAACTCAGATCCATGGCACAGTAACAGGCAAGCAAATGGCAAGCACCTCAGTCAAATCAGAGGTATCCTATAAAGGCAAAGACCTGGTGCACACAAATGTTAAATCAGCATAACAGATTTATTAGGGTGGGACAATTCACTCAAATCCATTCAAATGAAGACTGATTTTGTAACTGGACAAGTAATTTATGACATTATTTCCTTTGCGATTTAATTTTTGCTAATTGGCCTGGAAGTCTAATCATATGAATTTAAACATACAGATTCTATTTAATTCTGTGAATTATACATAGCCTATTAAGACAGTGTAAGTCCAATACATTGCATTTGAATCTACACACCTGTTTAATTTCAATATCCCAGGCAAAGCAGCCATTTACAGTAAAAGCCCAAGTTATTAGAGATGAGGCTTGTCCCTGAATAGTTCCATTTGTGTGTGTGTGCAGTTTAGTGCAACAAAGCTAAAAAGCTGTATAGGATGATCAGTTCAAGTATTTGGAAAAAAAAGAGTTTCAAGCGTTTCATATTACCTATATACCGAGGGATCATTTAGGTCCAACGTTTCATTGGTGTAGTCAGAAAGTATAAAAGGAAATACTGGATATTGCATGAGATCATTGAAGGAACGACCCGCATGTTTGTTTAAATGAGTCAGATATTCAAAGTTAGTAATCTGTCCTGTGCACCACAGGTGGGTCAAAGCAGTAATGTTTCCATATTCCAAAAGGTTAGGCAAATTGTTAGTCAAGATGTTGTGGTACACATCATCACGGACCTAGAAAAAAACACCACAGATTTAATAATACAATTTAGAAGCTTAAAACTACCAAGAGTAACTTTCTCTCATTTTGTGTATTTCCAGATATCTACTGTAATAGATTAATGTCTATTATCACTAAGATTCTTTAATGTCTTAATATATCAGAGATGTGTTTTACAACATGCCTATGATCATCCAGAAGCCTAGCTGAGCTGAGTTCTTTCAAAGGTATTAGGAGGAATTTAATTAGTCCATGCAACAGGTCTCCTTAAAAACCCAATGCATGAATATACATGTTTTAAAGAGTCAGCAAAATGCTTTGGTTCCACAGTACCTTTGTATTATCGAAAGCCAAGAGTAAAGTTCTGCCATTTGTTAGAAAGATTTCCACAGCATTGTCTCTTAACTGCCACCAACGCTTATGAACTTCCTTAATTTCCTCATAGGTCCAAGCAAATGATGCTGGTTCAGTTTCTCCATGAAAACTCTGTAGAATTTGCAATTTAGAAAGTAATTTTAAATAGTGGATTTTCCAAACAAGAAACCCTTTGATGCAGCCAGTTTATAATAATATAGCATATCATATGGCAAACTTTAATTTTATGCAGTTGTTGTGATTTTCTTCAGCTACTTTCCCCATCCTCCACTCTCCTCAAGGCAGTGGGTAGAACATGACACAAGTTCCTCAGCTGCTCCAGTTCCCTACCCAGCACTAGCAAGCAATGCCACATGAAAATGGCTCTTAAGCTAAAAATATTGGACAGCCAATCAGAGCAAGCAAAGCTTGGTTGTGAACCCCAGCTCTGACAGTCCTGTGAAGGACAAAGCAGCTGGTAGCATTTCAAACCACAGGAACTGTCTGTTCAGTAGATGCAAGGAAGAGCTCTGTAAGAGCAGTTTAAAGCTTTCAGTAGTGCAATCCATATCTTGATTACTTTTACATGTCTGTTGGATGTATAAACAATTTACAGAGTCTTTGTATATCAGAAGGATTAGCTCAGCTCCCATTTCCTTCATGAAACAATCCTCTAGTATAGGAAAAGGGAGGAGCTAGAATGTCATATATAATGTAAAATCCAAGAATGAGATGCTGTGGAGCACAGCACGATTCATACACCTGTGACTTTCTGCACTTCATAGTGCCCCAGCTTCCACTATGGCAAGTTCTCAGGTGCAGATCAAAGCAAACTGTGCACTCTGCCGATGAACCAAGATCAAAGCAATGGACTGCCAGGTGCAGAAGCCCCTCACATCAGCCATTCCTCATTCCCTCCCAGTCCCAGGCCCACATCTTCACCGTTTTCTTCTATTACCACCAATTCCATAGCCAGCGTCAACAGAAGCAACACAAACCAAACTAATCAGTTTGGCTAGCTTTGTCCAGAGATCTCTAACCCTAGTACTACTGCCACTGAAATTGCTGAAGAAAGCTACTCATGGCCATAGTTTGGAAAAATAAAGCTGGACAATATGTTTTAACACTTACCGAATTTTCAATTGTGTCTGAAGCATTATCTTCAACAAAATACATGCCACATTTTCCTACAGCAAAAAACAGTTATGAAAAGGTACATGATATTGCACAATGCATCTTTGGGTTATATAAACAGTATTCAAGAGTTAAGACTGCTAAGAAAGGTACCTGGGGCAAGACAGTACTTGACAGAAATACAATTTATCATTCCACATCTTTTAGCAAGTGGTCTGCAGATCTTAAGACTTACTGGCAGTTCAAACAGCACTCATGAAAGCAGTAGAGAAGAAAGGCAAAACTGATCTATAAAGTATGTAATCCATGAAGTCAGGCAACAGCTCAATTCCTTTTAAAAAATTAGCCAGATTTATATACAGAGCAGACTCTTACACCAAAAGTGTATTTATAAAGAATGAAAGTTCTACTTACCTAGCAACAGTTCACCAGCAGTCTCTCTAGAAGGTGCTACACTTACACATCTTCGATTAACTCTGAAATATTTCAAAGTGGAAATGCTTATGGATTATGGAAGTGCCTATCCTTATGGATTTATGTACCTTTCAGCAGACCTAAAACTAACCTAAACCAAACAGCCTCCAAGGTTACAGCTGAAGAAAAACTGTCCAACAACGTGACTAATGGTTCATATCCCAAAGGGGGAAAGAAAATAGAACCTCAACTTTCTAGACTTGCTTATGAGTGTATTTGCACTTATTTCTTTGCATGTTCTCTGCAGTTATTTTAGGCTGTATTAGTGCCTGTAACAGGTGGCAAATTGACACAACTGCAGAGTTGAATAACACAGTGATGAAAGCAGAGAGGATGGAAAGACAATTTGCTTTTGAACTCTGATGGAAAGACCTACCAGATCTTAGATATCTAGGACAGGCAGTGCTACTAAGTGAAAATAAGAGATCTCATCAGGTTATCCCACAAGTCCTATCCACAGCACACCAGATGGTATTTGGTAGCTCTAGACTTTTGCTTTTGAGTAAAGCAAAATGCCTACTATTTTTGACACTAGTCTAATTTCCCATTTTATTTTTTAAAAAATGTTTTTAAGACAAAAAAGAGTTTAGACAACTGTTTCATTTGTTTGGGAAAAGATAGGAAAGGGAAGCAAGTGTTATCCAAAACTTACCTTATATGTTCACTTGCAGCTTTGTCCTTTACAGTAGAGGAGTGAGAAGAATGTGTTTTGTCTTCAAATAAGTAAGACAATGGAGTTTTTATCACACCTATAAAGACATCATAAATAATAAGGTAGTAACAGCCATTACAATTCAGACATGATGCTACATCCAGCACTGAAGATGTTTTAATTACCTTCCTGTTTTTGCCTGTCTGGGAGAAGGTATTTGTTTGGAATAGTTAGGTAGCACCTCTGCAAGCGGCGCCTTTCTCTGTTTGGGCCCTCTGTTGGATCCAGTTGCCAAGAAGTTGGGTAATAGACTGGGTCATACCAGAGTGCTCTGATAAAAAAATATATGTTAGGAGTTTGGCAGCAGAGACAGTATTTGTGCTTATTAACTCTGTTCTTCTTTAACTAGTGGAAAGACAGAAGTTGCACAGAAGTACACTGGGCAATTATTTCTGAAAAAGTATTAAAAGACTGAATTCTGTAGTTTATTTTCACGAGCTATTCCACTGAATGACTTTTCACAAGCTGCTACTGTAAGATTGTTCTTGAGCTTCCTCACTCTAATGAAAACAGCAATACAATGCGTCCAACACTATTTTGAGAACTCTGCTGCTGCAAACATGAGATAATACTAGTTCTGCAGTGGTGAAAATACCCTAGTTTAGTTTCTTATCAACATTAACATCCTGTGTTCTACATTATTTAGTGAACAGAGTATCTAGATGCTAATGTGAGTAACATTACCCCCCAAAATTTTTTTTTACTCCATCTGTGTTGTGCAAGATATGAAAAGTTTAGGACACTCTTCATTGTATTAGGCACAGCAAAACGTATATGATGAAAAAAAGTCTAAATGGGATAGAAATACTACTTGGCTACTGACCCTAAAAGATAGGGTAAAAAAAACAAAAATCAAGTCTTTTACAAGTCTATCAGATGGTTAGCAAAAGTAATTCTAATTTTAGTATCATCTCCATTTCATATGCCTCTGAGTAGAATGAGAAGCACATGTAGAATGAGAGCATCAAGTCTCTCTCACTTTTTCACGGAGATGAGAAAACTCACCGATCATGCGTAAGCTGCTGAACAAGTTCCTGCCAATGTCTGCTGGCACTTAGCTCTGCCTTATACATCCCCCTGATGTGCTGGATTACTTTCTTCCTTTCCATTCCTTGTGACAGCGACACAGCTTGTGTGATGTCTCCAGCTATTTTAGAAATGTCTTTAGATTTTGTATCTAGACGCTGAAAGAGACTGAGGAGAAGAGTTGTGTTTTAAAATGCCAAATAAACACATTGAAAAGGGAAAGACACCAAAACACCTCAAAATACAATCAGTTTGGCAGTAGATATGTAGAGTTCTTGTTACAGCAGATGCAGAACAACTTAGCCTACATAATGAGATTCATGAGAACCTTCTGCTTCTTAGTCATCAAAAAACCTATTATTTTTGGCCAAAGACAAACCAAGCCAGTCAGAAAATCAATGGCTATGTATTAACATGCTTGACTAATTAATGCATACTCATTACAATAAAAATCTGGAGTAAGGACACTAATTCACCACTGATAAATCTCCTAAGTCATTTAACATAAAGTCTTAACAGTTGTCTGCATGGACTTGACTAAGCTGACCTTTACAGCTACTGCACTTGCCTACTTTAAAGCACATTGTGTGTGCATCTCAAATCTGATTTTTATGGCAAGCCTGAAATTTCAATTAATGGAAAACTCAATCTACCACAATGTACTGAAATGTACAATTATGCCAAGGAGGAGTAGTCTACATAGCTCACAAAAATATTCAAATTGTATACTGAATACAATATTCCATTTGTTGAAAATCAGGGTTAGTTGCAGGGACATTTAACTGCACAGACCCCAGCAACAGGAGAGGTGATTGGACAGATGCAACAGTCAAAATTAAGGGTGAAATGCCATATGTGCAAAAAACCAATTTGGTATTTTGGTTCACACAATGCCATTTATTATGCACCCTACCAAAATATGCCTTCAACGTAACAGCATACTCAAAAGTCTGAAAGCTAGTGATGCTGTTAATTTGAAAAAAATCCCATCCATAATCACACAGGCAACTTTGCAATGGGAAGTGCTGAACAGAGAACATTTCTTAAAGTCCTTGCAGCCCCTGTAAGGTACTTACTTCTGCCGATTATTACTCATTGTCTTCTCCCAGGCAGCTTTGTTTACACCTTCTTCCATCTCATATTTCTTCTGATCCTGAATGGAAGTTTTACACTTTATTTTCTTTTCTCAGATGGACAAAATAAGGAAAGGGAGGCTAAAAGGTATGCCAGTTTTAAAAAAGAAGAGTGACAAAACTGTTCAACTCCTATCTTCACAGCATTTAAAACCAGCAAGGCTTCATTTCAGTTACTGCCATTTTATTATATTTATATATAATTTTTGTCCTTGCAAGAAATAAAAAATTATTTTCTTGAAAATAAGAGATACTAGTAGGTTATTATGAACTCTCATCTTCCTCTTAAATAATATGTGTAACCATGAAGCTTGTAAGCTTGCTGTGAAGAGTTGAGTGTATGTGACAGAAATATTGAGAACCCAAAAAGAATTCCCAAAAGCATAAGTCATGCACCACAGAACACCACAATCTGCAGTTAAAATCTGATCCCATATAAGACAACTGTCTCAAATACACCCATTTTTTAAAGCAAAGTTTTTATTCACAAACCTCTTCCAAAGCTTTTATTAACTCTGGTTTTGGTCGTGGGCTCAGGGGAATGCATTTATAGCCACAGCTTTTCAATGTATTCATTAAGTCTCCTGCTGCTCTTTGCTGTTCTTTGGTCATTCCATCGCTGTGATTGTGCATTAACTCATACAAATAGAGCACTAATTTAGGCCCATGCTAGAAGATGTAAAGAAGGAAAGATGAGAATACATATGCATGGTCATGCTCATTTCCACAACACTGAGCAGTATTTTCCCCTCCACTTTTATTCCCTGTTCTAGTCAGACTGGGCAGATTTCTTCTAATTATTCTCTAACTTAAAGAAAAAGACAGCTTTAATGGTTAAAGATAAATATTTATAAAACTAGAAAGACATGCTGAATTTTATCCTCACATGGTAAAATTTGCCCCAGCATTTTGTGACTTTTCAAACAGCTTGCAAAAAAACTCTTCCCCCAGTACTCAGCTCCTGGAGCCTTATTTATACTTCAGGAAATATGTGCCAGACTTCTAATTTTGCCTGCCAAGAACAGTACACCTCATTTGATTAATCAAATTAGAGCTGACAGATAATGAAGTTAAGCAGACATAAGCCATAAATACACTCAACATGACACTTCCATTCAGAAGCCACTGCTAGTACATCAGCTCTTTTCTACTTGATAAAACTTAATTATTTGAGTAACATATACGTGATCAGAAATATGTGAGTGCCAAACACTAATCCAATAAATACTTTTTCTCCTTAGTATACAGTGACTCAAACTGTGGCATGTCTTATTTCATTCTTGCCGTTCCTGAAGATCTCCAACTGCAACATTCCTACCTGGTTTGTCTCTGTGGCTCTAAGAAATGACTGCTTTCAAGCTTGCATTAACATAGTACAATTAGAAGCTTTCTTCCGACAAACTCAGAAAAGCAGGGAGAACCTATTCAGCTTTTTAACTTAAAAAGATGGAATACACAATCCCACTTTAAGAACTAATAAAGGCTAAGTAAGAAAAGAGAGTACTGCTTTGGTTGAGGATTGACTGCTTCTTAAAATCTAGTTGCAATCAATTCTTACAAGCTTCAGGAAATCTTCAGTTAAGACTTCCAAAGCAAGGATAATTCCTTCCTTAATTTGCTTTTTTAGGGTATGTTAATTCCTAGCTCCCTCAGTAAAATCCTTCATATTAAAACTAGTATCACCTTTTGTCTCTACACTGCACAGGGGATATGTTTGATGCAGAACAGCATCAACATACCCAGACTTAATTCTATCTGTCCTCAGGATAGTATAGCAATTGCAGAGGCACAGGTGTTTTGTATGACAATTGTCAGTCACTAAACATTGCTAGAGTAGCAGTGAACAACTTGCCACATACAGTTCTAAATAATCGTAAAATCTTGACAAAAAATTGAATATAGGTTTTAGAAACTTCTCTCAAAAACTCTTGAGCTTACTTGCAACGTTGGGCTAAGACAGTCACGCAAAACCTCTTGCTGGTTTACTTCGTGCACCATCTCCAAAGCCTGCTTCCTCTCCTGCAGAGGCCTTACAGGAGACAAGCTATGCACAAGAAGCCTCCCAAGCTGCGTACGGAATGTGTCCTTACATAATAAGAGGATTCTGTTCCACTGCTGTTTCGGAGTGCTCATTCTGCTGGTGCCCTAAGTAATGGAGACAACTTTTTAATATTACAGGGTTAGGACTTTCTTCTATCAAGGTTTTCACATTACAAAATAAACACAGTTAATGTGATCAAAATGCAAGACAAAGTTTTACCTACCAAAATAAGTGCTTTGGTTTAGTATAGTGATTATTATTATGGGTTAAAAGGCATTCTACTACACCAATCCAGAAAGTGAAAATTGTGATGTAGAGGATTTAAAAACCACAGGGTTTTTTTTATTGCTCATTTTAATCAACAGCTCTTTTACATTCATCACCAGTTTCTGAATTGATTACCTCAAAAGATTAGAAACCAGGCATTGGAAGGAGGTGTGTGCTCACAAGAAAAAACTTGCCATCTTTGAAAAGTACTACAAATATGGCACAATGGAAAGATAATACACCTATCAAATGTAATTTTTCTGAGCTAGAAATAAAATTAGGTAGAACTACTTTTACCAAGATGACCTAGGGAAGAGTAATAACACACTTTGTATTACCCAATCAAAAACTGATCGTCTTGGAAAGGCTGACAAGGTAACAGCTGTATGTTGGAAGCCTTTCAGTGTTTTAGCAAGAATTAAAAAAAGAGAAAGCTCTCCTTCCCAACTCTAAAATATACTACAAAAAAATTGCTCAAAAAATCTCTACCACCTGTGGGTGCATAGAAGATCTGGTTTTATAGGCTTTAGCAAACCTAAATGTTGAAGTTTAAGAGACCAAGCAAATTTTCATAGTACAAGAAAGTCTATTTAAGTTCTGTGTTCTTGTTCAAGAAGAATTTTGCTAAACGTAAAGGTAAAAATCAGAACAGATCCATTTTTTATTTTACAACTGCAAAGTAACTGGGAAGCTGAACAGGGTTTTCAATGAATGGAGAGAGGCAGTAAGGAAAGCATTTATGGACAGAATACACTATGCATGAAAGTTCCTAATAAAGGAACCTTATGAAATATGCTTTAATGTGGACAGCATCTAATTACTTACAATGGATACTTTGATTCCTTCCACCAACATTTTGACCATTTCTTTAAGAAAAGGATTTATTCTGCTAGTCAGTTCTTGCTGGCTTTCCTCTTCGGGAACTTCCAGCTGGGATGCTGAAAGTCTGCTTTGACTCGTATTTTCTGTTATACCCAGTACATCAAGGCACTCTTCGGTAGAGGCTTAAAATTTAAGAGGTACATATTGATCAGTACCATCTAAGCAAGACAGTCCTCCAAACCTTTAGTTGGCATTATATCAAGTACTGCCTTTACTGACATATTTACCATACTTGCACTCTCTTGCTTTTGCAGAATTTGAACTAGCTCTCAAAGTCATCAAGTCTTGCTAACCAATGTAGCCATTTCATACAAAAATTGCATTTTAAGAGAGCAGATGCTCCCTTTGGCAGTTAAATCTTCAAGTAATAATTCGGGCAGTTAACACATGAATGGACTAATGTAGAAATAAAACAACTTGTTCAGTTCATTCAGATAAAAACATTACCCAGATTGCCAGTTACATAATACTGAGAGACAAATCAGAACGATGCTTTATGGCTAAATCCATTAAACTTGTGTCAACAGAACAACTTTCCTCTCTAACGCTTCAGCATTCTAAAAGCAAGAATTCATTTTTCATCAAAACAAACAAACCAAAAAGAAATCCTACCTAAATAAATGAGCCTGTTAACCGCCAAAACAGTCAGCCTCTGTAACCTTTGTGCAAACTCAGACTCAGTGGCCTGGATAGGATTTTCTTGGCTCATTCTCCGCTGCATCATCATGTTGAATTCCTCACTTGCTAGTGAGCGCATTTTCACCAGCAGAGCATCAGACTGAGCAAGTGAAAACTTCCTGGAACCTTTAAGGAGAGAAGCATGAATAGAATTCTACTAAAAGGCACAAAAACTCAATCACTCAGCAACTACTTTCATCCAAAGAGCTGACATCTCATCACATTTAATGAAACAAACATTTGAAATACATCACTATCAAAAGGAACATAAGTGTCATTGGGTGCTTGTCTTTCTTATTTTTAATTTTTAAAACTTTTTGAGAATAAATATATGAATTCCAAATAATAAGTAATACCACAAAATGAGTAAGTCTCAATATGAGATTTATTGTATGACTTCCATATCTTTGTGCTAAACATTCAAACCCACTACTTTTATTCGTCTTCTTATTGTATAAATAGGATAGAGGATAAAGAAATTAGTGATACAACAAAATATTGCATATTGCGGGGTGGGTTCATCAGCACAAATGATGAGCCAGACATATCAGCAAACCCATTTTGTACCATACCTATTGCCACTAATAGAACCACAGTATCTAACTTATACAAATATTCCTCAGAATTTTCTGGAGATGAACTGGGAGGTCTTGACTGTACTTCCTTCTTTTGGAAATAACTATTTCTATTTACCTTTAGCGCCTTACCAAGTTCACTAATATAAAAACACTTTCACAGTACTGAATGTGTATATATTATAATTTCACTAGATTGATTGAGAGGGGTCTCAAAAGCTGATCCTCTCAAGAGAAACATTCCCGTAGTAACAGTGTTTGCCAGTTTTTTAAACTGTATCTTCTGTGAAATCTTTAATGCAGCTTTATTTGTAATAGACATACAAAATCAACTTACGTCCAACTCCAAAACCTTTAGAGAAGGACTGACTAGCTATCAAATACAGGGAAAGTATTACTGCTAAAGCTAGAACTTAACACAGTTTTTAAAAACACAACCACAGTGGCACTTCCAAGTATAAATTTGGAGTGGCAAGTATTTATTTCAGGATGGTCTCTAGCGGGAAGTTGTGCAACAAAGCAATCCCCACATCATAGCTGTGTTAGTTACAAGCACTAACTTGATTTTGGCATTGAAATATTGTGATGTTGGCTATTACAAGCATTACAAATTACTTTAAAAACATCTTTACTAAGCAACCTGTGAATTTAAGAGAATCCCCAAAGCAAGTAATATGGAATCATCAAGTACAGGAATGCTACACTTCTGCTACTCACCCGCGATGCCTTTGCGCTTTTGGAACATTGCGCGGTGTGGTGCCGAGGGTGCTGGGGCTGAACTGGCCTGCTCCTGAGCGTCTTGGCTTGCTGTGGTTTTTATCAATTCAATGGCTGCTTGAAGAACTCTTAACTGCAGAACAACTGCCATATCTAGAGAGAGAGGCATACAAAGTATACACGACATGCTTTACACATCTTCAGAAATTTTTACCAGATGTTTGTAACAAGTCAAAACACAAAATGTGTCAAGAGCTACAAAACCCTAGATTCCACAGGAGTCACACAAAGTCACCTCACTATTCCACAGATCAAGACACTACAGAAATGAATTCTCACAGAAAAGCCATTGAACTTGATTACTCTAGAACAAGCTAAATGAAACTGTACAGAAGGTTTTCATCTAAATATCCTTAAAGAACTTTTACAGTCACTGTTTTTTCAGATTAGCAGTACACAATTCTTGACCACAAGGCAGGCTCCTAAGGGAAACTACTAATTTGAGAACCTCTCAGAAAAGAAAGATTCATCACCAGAAACGCCCCCCTTCTCCCTCAGCAGGAATATTAAACAAAAAACAGTGGGGAAGGGATTTACTTTTCCAGTCCCATGACCCCAAAAATTAGCAGACAACTTACTTTGCATCCTTGCATTTTTACTATTTTGGAGATGACCCAGCAGCACAATGAGGTCTTCAATAACACGAAAATATTGAGAACCTGAGGAGCTGCAGGCATGAATTGCAACTGCTACCAGCAGCTGTTGTATATCACATGCAAGTAACTTGTAGTCATTCAAGGGAATGCTGCAAACAAAGTTGTAGTTACCAGAAACATGACAATTCTAGTAGATTGTAACTCTTAACAAGATCCATTATTATTCCCCTTGCTACTTCTGCCAACTGCACCTAATATTATGTTGTACTTCATACAAAGTGTCACTGCTGAAGACTAGAAAATTATAATTTAAGACACTTCTTTATTGTTAACTTTGGTAGATTGGATGCCCGCAAATTTTTGAGGCATTCTAATGCTGAGTGCAGCACAGTTTTATTAGAAAAGCAGTGATGTATTACTATCAGATTTTTAAGCTAAGGAACAAGTCTGAAATCCTATATTTCTCAAAAAAATATCAGGATAATCTCATTTTGTAATCATGCTGAACAAAAAATATATTGAGGTAAAAAGGAAACCTTTCCATTTCTTCAGGATACCAACTAATGAAATAAAATAAAAAAACCCTGTCTCTCCTTTGTTCCCTGTATAACCTTTTTTAAAGTACAGAATCTTTATAGCTAATAAAGTCACTGAAGTTATTCAAAATCCCAAATATTAAATCATAGGCAGTACAGGAGAGACTTTTCTTCAGTCTCAATATTGGCCATAGGTACAGTAGAATGCTACCGTTTCTGGGCCTTTATCTTACTGTTCAGTTTTATTAAGAAAAGCATTGAAAGTGCAGACAGTGTGACAAACTTTCATTTTAAAATGTCACTTCACTTCAATGTTTAAGGTATGGAAATACCATTTTATATTCCATTATTTGAACTGACTAAACATTAACTTACAGGTATAAAGCCGAAAACCTCAAACCCAGTATTTTGTACGTGTTCTCTGATAATTTTAAAAAGTAGAAAAAATATAATACAGCAATTTCTTGCTAGCGTTAAGGCTGTGCCTAGAATATTTGATAGCAATAGAAACAATACTCACTTTGTTTCCAGTCCATTGAGAGCAGCCAGTGTATTACACAACACATAGAGCAAACCATTATCAAGCAGCAGGTCTGCAACTTTTGAGCAGGAATTTATGATTTGCAGGAGGAGACAGAAGCAGTTATGCAGTAGAACATTATCATAGAGAGAATTCTCTATTAGACCCAGAACAGGAATGACACACCATTTTCGAAAGAGTCCAACATTCTTGACATCTTCCAGTTCAAATCTGTTGACAGAAATATGAGTAAATGGCATCCTAAAGAACAATCTCATAACAAAAACAACACATGCAACTGGAATACCAGTTATGTATCATATGCTCGTATTTTGGCAAAGATGTCCATGGTAATTTCCTTAATTTCATTGTAGTAACAATATCCATCTACTAAAAAATCCACTAAGAGAAAAATAAACTTTACAAGGAGCCACAAAGAAATGAAGTACCTAAAAAGTAAATCTGATGCTTCAGCTAACTACCAACTGTCTACAATATAGACTTCATGAAAATCGAGGGGTTTTTAATCAGTGTAGAAAAATGTTGCATCACCTTTCCAATAGTCAGTATTATAACTAACATGGACATTATCAAGAGAACAGATACAGCTTGTCATCACTGTAACAATATACTGACTGGCAGCAGATTTGATATCCTGTATCTGTTACTGCTGAAGTTTAATTAAGTTTGGCACCTCGCTTATAATGACTGCAGAATTGAAAGCAGTGCTTCAGACCTTGTTTTATTTGTGCACTAAGAAGCTGCATTACTTTTATAAGGTTATCAGCCCATCATATGACTATTATACACAGTCCTAAAAACTTGAGACATTAGAATTATCTTTCTAGCCCCACAATAAATCCTGGACAAGTAACAGTTCTCTGCCTTGGGGCAAATTAAGCAGCCATGACTAAATATTGCAGTTAAACAAGAATAGTTTTTGAGTGGTGAAGATCAGGTCAAGAGGCAAAAGTAATTTGGCTATAAATCCTGCAGAGGCAGCAATTGAGAAGGAACTTCTTGCAAGATTTTTCCAGTGATTATGTTTACACATGTGATTTCTGTACAAGCATTAAGTTTAAAGACTAATTCTAAAAAATATCATTTATTTATATAGCTGTCTGCTTAAAGGTAATCTCCTTTTCTATCAATATGAGATGGCTCTTTGGTTCATGAAAATGGTGTTTCTCTGGGATTTTCCCTAAAAGAGACAGCCATTTAAATTTGGAGCCAAGACAAGGAAGCGGCTGTGGCAACAAGATTTTTCCTTAATTACCTACCAAAATCCAAGAGGAGAAGTCTAGTGACTACTACTTAAAACTTTTAAGGGTACAAATCAGTTTCATGTAGGATCAGAGACAACAGAGAGTTAAACTGATTGCATGACATTTGAGTTCAAGGCATTTGAGTTCAAGGCATTCATTGAGTTCTGAGTCACTCAGAGTCTGAGTGTTTCCAAGATCCCAGCTGACAGCCTCCATCAGATGAAGTTCTTACAAACAGTTTAAGGGCCACACAATAGCCCTAAGGATTTTAATACATTTCAGTGTTAAACAAGCAAAACATACCAAAATAGTTGTGAAGGAATCTTTTTTATGATTGTTGACCAGCAAAGTGCACTGCTTGTAACTCACATATACAGGACATTAAAGCACAGCATTACTTACTCTTCATCCAAGCCAACAGAGCGGCCAAAAAGCATTTCCAAAAAGCATTCTACAACTTCCTGAGTCCCTTGATGAAGGTACAGCTGGTTGGCTAGCAAAGAAAAGCCACGATTCTTTAAGAATTTCTCCTTCTGCTCCCTCCTTGCTCTATTGAAATATGCATCCAACAACTGAAAATAAATTAATAATTATGGTGTAAGAGTTAAAAATTTAATATAACTGCCCTGAAAGTTAAATTGCTGTCTGTGATTGAAATAAAATTTTTTAAAATTCAAGATCGCAAACATCAATTATACTATTGCAGCTGCAATCTACACTGTCCTTGTTACAATCAACATCTGATAATATATTTTTGATCTGAACACTTACATTTTTCATCAAGTTTGGGGCAGATGAAATAACACACAACAGTGAGCAAATGCATACATAAATACTCAAACTTTTTACATTTGTTCAATCTTACACTTCAAATTAAAATAGAAATCTTCTCAAAGTTTATCTACAAAAGGTCATCATAAAGAAACTGTCCTTAATACTACAAAAATCTCTGAACACATTTTGAAGCCTCAAGTCCATCTTCAGTCCACAAATGTGTGGATGACTCCTCAGAATAACTCAAAGTCAACTCTGTTACAAGTCAAACTAAGGTGCAAGAACTTTTTTACACACTGCATCATGTTTTGTGTCACTGACTTCCTGCATTGTTGCTTCCATTTACAATGGTAATGCTATCGTAAGCTCTTAAGGCCTTTGGCTTACATAATAGACTATATTTATCTATTCAAAGAGTCTGTGTTTACGTTGCTTTGTGATTTGCTTGGTTTTGTTGTTTTGGTTTTTTTTAATCCATAGGGTGAAAATTTATCTTAAAACTCAGAAATAAATGTAGAAAACTGAAGAAAGCTAAACAAAGATATTAAAACCCCATCAGCTTTCCAACATGTTAACCATGCTGGTTCATATCTTTTTAGGAGAAAACATTTGATATAGGCCTACTTTAATGACTCCTTGTTGTATGAGAGGAGATGGGTGGTTCACCAGAACTATAAGATAATCAGGTTGGATAAGTTTGTCCATCACATCTTCTAGCATGATGTCTGGTAGGATTAAGAGAACTCCACGCAAGAGATCATATAACCCACAACAGATAAGCACAACATAGTCTTCTGCATATCTGAAAACAGAGGAATATGTTTCACCACAGCAGGAATGAATAAAAAATGCAAAATTGCAGTTCTTGAGGGACAGGAAGAGGGTTCAGGTTAGAAATTTGGAAGATATTTCTCCAGTACTCTAACTACCAATCTTCATTAACACTTATTTTCAGATGGTAGACAGCAAAAAGGATAATCTGACCAGAGCTAATTTTTTTGGGAGCAGTTCCCACTTTTACTGTACATAGCAAAAATTCAGATTTTTAAAATTTGTTACGTAAATACAGCAAAACCTGAAACAACAGAATATTCTATACACTAAATGCTTAAAAAAATTGTGTATGACAGCCATTGAAAACATTCCCTTAGTTTTCAGACTTCGAATTTTTATGGAATAGTAATCAAGAGCAAAAACAGTGAAATTAACGCTCATGTTAATTTATTCTTTTACGTGCTTACCTGTCATCAGGGCTTTCAGATGGTTTTGGGGTATTCTCATTAGCTGAAGAAAAAGCAAGACTGTCCCAGTCTTCAGGAAGAACGCTCTTGTCAGCAAAGCTTGGCCAGCGAGCAATGGCTGCTGATGCTCCAAGAACTGAGAATGCCAAACCCAACCCTGCAAAATGACTCTGCCCCTTCTGAAATGAAGGCAGTCCTTTCAGATTGTCTGGACGACGCAGCAACGCCTCAGCTGCACCACCACCACCACCAGCTTCATTACATTTCATGTCTGTATCAGCTTCTTTACTCTCTAATGCACTTTCAGATAGCTCTACTTCTTTTGCAATATCCTCAAATGTTTCGGCAGATGTTAGGTCTGAGTCACAAACTGTTTTGGCAGACTCACAGCTGCTAAGGAAGAGTTCTTCCTGTACTCTCTTTATAGTTTCAGAACTTTCTACAAAACCAATTCTACCCTGAAGATCAACGTAGTCACGCTCACCAAGGATCTGCAGGTCATCAACACTGCTTCCCATTCTTTCAGTCAGTCTTTTTCGATGAACTTGGGGTGAGGAAATAGGTGATGCTGGTAAGCTTTTAGAAAGCCTTCTAGGTGCCTGAGAGCTTATCTTCTGCTGTACACTAGCCTTGGAAGTGCTCCCTAGAGAAATAAGGATATCTTCAGCATTCCTTTCACACTAAAACCCATCTTCTCTTAATGTTACACTCTTCATCTATTTAAAATTGTAGTGACCCAAGTTAATTTTATGCGCAAAACTGATTCAATGTCTAACATAGCTCAGATTTGGTTAATCAAAGTAGAGACAAACTATTATGCAGCCATATATTTAGCAAGTCACAAACAAAGCGAAATAAACAAAATGCAAAGTAATTTTTGCCAATATACTGGAGTTTCTAGATTTAAGTTATGATCCTTTCACCTAACCCTCAGCAGGAGCTTTTATAGAATCACGGAGGGTAGAGGACACATCTGGAGGTGTCTACACCAGAATCCTTGCAGAGGTCCAATCTGCAGGGTTTCAGTGGACATCAAATTACTACCCGGCAACTCTTTTGCACCAAGGTTTTACACATACTTCAAATTTAGAACAAGTTGTGTTTTAATTAACAGTGCTTGCTTTTAACTGCACATTTTGACCTGAAAGAATCAAACTTTCAGAGCATATTACAAGTCAAAACAAAAGATAGTTTTAAGAGAGAAAGATGTCTGTATACAAGACTGGTAGAAGCAGTTCCCTGTTAGTGTAGGAAAAGGAAAACTTTTTCATTCACAAAAATTTTGAAAACTATGCATCAGTTAGTATTAATGCAATGATGATGCATTAGGAAATGTATTTTTTAATGAGAAATCTATGAAAGAAATACATGAATGTACATACACACATACACATGCCAACACAGCCGATCCAAGCTGGCCTTCACACAACAGGGGAGATCTACACAGCTGCAACAGTCTTACAGTGAAGCTCTCACACACATTAGAATGTAGTACAACAAATTGCAAACCCACACGCAGGTAGCAGGTTACTTAACACATATACAAGTTCTGATATTTCATAGAATCATACAGTGTTAAGGGGTTGGAATGGACCTTTAAAATCTTCTAGTCCCAGCACCTCCTGCCATGGGCAGGACACCTGCACTAGACCAGGTTGCTCAGAGCTTGATCCAGCCTGGCCTTGAACACTGCCAGGGTTAGGGCATCCACAACCTCCCTAGGCAACTTGTTCCAGTGTCTTGCCATCCTCACAGTGAAAAATTTCTTTCTACTATCTAACCTAAACTTCCCTTCTTAATTTGTACCCATTACTCCTTGTCCTATCACAATTATAGATCCTGAATAAATATAAGACTATATAAATTATACATTTATTTACATAAATTTGGAAATTCAAATTAAGAATCGCAAACACTCAAACATCTATATTCACAAAAAAAATTATACTGAGTATTCCTCTGGTACACATGAATAATCTCTATTCAAAAACAATAATTTGGTTATACTGATATTAAAAAAAAGTACTAAAAGTACTCATTTAGAAGAATAAGATTTCATACATTTTCCATATAGGAAAAGGACTGATTCCATACACAATTTCATACACTGTGATATGTTCTTCGTACCACTTCTTTACTAAAAAGACTAAAAAATCTTGAATAAGCATTGTTTCAACTGAAGTACTGCTTGAAGACCCAATTTCCTTTTCCTAAACAAAGTAGCAACAAGATATCAATTGTAAAAGGTATTACATTGTGATACCCAGAATATAGCCAGTCACACATGATCTGAAATGTATAGATGGATTAAGGATTATGCACAAATAAAGAAAAGTATCAGCTTAATGCTTTCTGCCCAGGTAAGATAGCTGCTTATGGCTTACTACTTGAACTGCTGCCTGGGCAGGGCACTCTCATACATCTCTAGCAGGTCTGTTTAACAAATGAAATGATTCTGCTTATCTGGTCCATTTCACTGCCTGAGCCATCAGTGTGGCAATTTGTTTCAACTTAACAATGAAGAGCACTTTAGGCAGCATGTTCTGTTCCATGCTTCTTATTCTGCTGTTCAGACATCAAGCTCCAAGGGACAGGGGGAACTTTTTAAGAAATATCTGTGGGAAACTAACACTTTAGGGCACTCGAGTCATTTGCCAAAAGATTGTGTCTTAACATCCTTGGTTTTCCAGTATTGTTTTACCTTCCAGTGGTAAAGCTGTAAATCCAGTTGGAGATGTAATCACAAATGCAGAATTGTCTACTGACTTCCCACCACTGCTGGAATTTCTCAGGTACCTAAGTGATTCAACTTTCTCCTGGAAAATTTTGCCATCTGGAAAGAAAAGAAGGGGGAAAGTTACATAAAAGCTTTTTATGTTTGCATTGCTGATGAATTAGACTCACAGTAGTGAGTGGTGGTTACACTTTGAGCTGATCACTGGAGGCTAATGAGAAGTGCTCAAGTGCAAACAACTGAGAAAAAGCACTTCTTAGCAATATGACTTCAAAATTTACTTTAGAACAGTAAAAATACTATGATGTACTAAAGCAGTTACATTTAGAGATGGTCCTTGCAGACACACAAGTAGTGACAACTGACTTCTTGTCACATCAAAAACAGGTGGCTGTTCTTAAACAGCCTGAAAAGGCTTCAAGTACCAAAACATGCATTCTCCCCTAACTCAGAATTTTACAAGCGTTAGTATTAGAGGACAGATAAACACAACTGTGCTGCCTTTGAAACTGATCACTAAAACTTGAGGTGCACAGGTATTTGCAAAAGGAGAAAATATTTCAAACTTGGATGATGCTTTCCATGTTTACCTAAGTCATAGCTTAGGTTGCACAATGCTAGTATTAAAGCATAAACTATCCATTGTTTCGCATTTTTAAGAAGAGCAAGAAATATTTTTTAAAGCTCACATCCATCATTTTGCCAACATGGCCACCCAGTACAGATATATTAAAGCAGCTGTTGTTCTAGGTCCGCAGCCCTCAAAGCCCACAAGCACTGCCAGGAGCTTGTATGCAATGAACTGATGGCTCAATGACAATGATGTCTTGCAGTGCAAATCATCAATTGCTAAAAATGCTCCTTGGGCCCTTTATTTTTCTAGAAATTCAGTAACAGGAAACAAGAAAGTAGAAGTGGAAAAAGGACAAAAAACACATTTCTGAAGAAGTTCCATTTACAAGTAAGCTACGTGTTTTTTTCTAAATTTGCCCAGACCAATGTCCACACAGGCAGCTAAACTTAAGCATACTATTTAGCAGCATCAAACTTTAAGAAAGTTAAAAGCATAGCCACCAGAGAAATTATGTATGGCTATAGACAGAAGAAAGCTCTCTATAGCTATAGATAGAAGAAAGTAGTTTACAGTATTAAGTCCCAACAGTTCAATAATTTTTAAAATATATTTTTAAAGGTTTTTTTAATATTCATTTACGACCAGATTTTTATCTTTTTGTTTATTTAAATGTGGCATATTTACCTATGTGCAGGGAAAAGTAGAAGTTGGTAGGGTTGTGACAAACATATGTATTAGTGGGAGGGTGAACTGCTAAGAGGAAATTGAAGACCAGTGTCAGCAATTCCAGATCTGGGGGAGAACCAAGTACTTCTTCAATTATTTTCACAAATGATCTGCAAACCTCCCGAGGCAGGGATGCAAGGTGTCCCTCTTTATGCTCCTAGAAAGAGAGAGTAGTAAAACTCTAAGCTACTCACAATTTTAATTTGACAAACTTTTTTAAAATCATCATGGTGCAGTAAAACAGACAAGAAAAGAAGCTCAGCTAATAAAGCTGTATTCTTTAATTTTGAGAGGAGCTACTGTACATCCTGAATGTTATCTAAGTCCATCATGCACCAAACATTGCATACGTTATGCAAGTTGATTTTTGGAAAAATGAGCATCTTCTCCATACTATAATGCACTGCCATGAAATGTTGGACCTTTAGAACATGAAGCACGACTGAAAGTATAGTTTATTGTCATTGGATTACATATTTGTAGTGAAATTAATAGTTGCCAATAGCAGTAATTCAAACATATTAATAGATTTCTGAACAGTACCACACTGACTCTTCTGTATTTCCACTTCAGTAATTTTTGTAAACATACACATTTGAGATTATTTGATAATTATATTTAAAATTTCAGCTTAATCGAGCATTCTATTTGACAATGTAGTTTGACAATGGCTTCCTGAAAAAGTGTATTAAAAGAATATGGATTTTAGAACAAAACTTCACGAAATTTGTGGGAAACCTCACTGAAAGGTGAGCATGGTGATTGTCTTGTTTCTTTCCAACCTCTCTAAATTTACCTCCTTTTTTGATACCCAAGCACCTTAACTGAGACTGCTGTGGGAAAAGATTGAATGAACTTAAGTAAGTTTTTTCCAAAGAGAATGGCTTATATCGTTTCACCTTCCTTCCATCAGGCCCTGCAAAATTGCCACATCATTGACCAATCTGAGTAGTTCTTTTAAACAAGAAATTAATTTTTCCCCCATATGCAAAATGACAGGAGAAATATTAAGCATTCTGTATTTAGGCATTTGCACTAATATACAATTTTAGAAGTTAACTATATCACTAACAAGTTCCACAAGTAGGGAACACCATGTAAAAATGAAGAAAAAAAAAATTACAGATACTAAAATGAGGAAAATATTTCTGTAAAAGAATCATTAAAAGAGGAAAAAACCTCAATAAATACATTTCATGTGCTGAAGTGAGAAACTCAGAATAAAAATGAATGTAAAATAGAAAATAAAAGTATAGGAAAATGTGATTACAGTACATATTTTCACAATTTGATACATGTACTATAAGCAGGAAACCATTTCAAAATCATGTTCTTAAGAAGTGTCTATCAAAGGACTGAAGCATTTCTCTCAAGTCCTTTCTGGTATAGCTATTTCCATGCCAGGGAGGAAGCTACTACTGTACCAAAATTTTGACATGAGTGCTCAGACTGAGCACTACAGGCAGGCTGCTCCATTAGCTCTGATGAGATACAGCACAGACAGCTTCACTACATGCACAGTATCTGGTTTTCAGTAATGAAGACAAGAACCAGCAAGAGACATCTCAGGTCTTTCTGTATAAAAGAGACAGTTCATTTCAGCTCCTGCTGGTGTATGGCTGTGCAAGTAACCTAGAGCCTAGGTTTCCAAATCACACCAGATGGTTACAAGCTCTTGTCCCTCCTGCCCAGCAGTAAATGGAGCACCCAGTAGGGAACTGTACCAGTCTGTTGAAGATGGAAGTAGTCAGGAAGCACAGAGGACAGTCTACTCAACTTTTGCTACAGAACTTAGTCCCTTCTACCCCACCCTCCCCCAAAAAAACAGTATTTGCCAAGCACAAAATAGGATTTCAGAGTGTAAGTACCTGCAGAACCTGACAGGTTAACAGGAAGTGATGGACCACTTGAGCTTTCAATAGCTGTTTAATGTTAAACATCTGTTGGTGATGGTTAGCTCTGATAAGGATTTCTAGAGCTGCTAACAGGGTTTCCCAAACACCTTGCTGAAAAACAGAAAAAAAGGAATATAGCTTCAAAAATACATTTGTGAGTCTACATACTGAGGAAAAAAAAAACAAACACAGGAAAGTCAAGTTAGTTTTGCACCTAAGATGCTGACTAAATGAGTACAAGCAGTCAGGTCAGAACAGGTTAGAAACTAATCAGAAAAGTCATGCTTGTACAAAATTAAGCATGTTCTAATGATTAAGCTACAAAAAAATGACTTGTCTAAAATTACTTTTGTACATTCCTAGCTATATTAACCCTGAACGGTTATTTTCAACAGTTTAACTCCAAAAGAAAACAGGTCCTCCTTAGTTTCTCCACAAAAAAATTTTTCAATTCAATTAAGAAGTCATATGCAAACAGCACATCTATAGAATTTAATACACTAAGGCTACCTCCATCACTGATTGTAGGAGATTGATATTACAAACAGCTATTCAAAGAAAAACAAGAAATATTAATTTTAGAAAATCATAGTAATTAACTAACTATACTACTCCTCCAGTTACTAACATGTAACTGGAGAAATTAATTTCAGACTTGATAATACTTTATTTTTTTTTAAATATTGACTTTTAGACCTGAAGATTTCCAAAACTGAAGTATTTACCTTGGCTTTAGACCATATCTTCCAGTCAAGCAGCAGCTTTTCTAGCAACTGGGCATCTTGAATAACTGCAGTAGAATCTGGGTCAAGCTGGAATTGCCCATTTTCATTTACATAGAGAATCTCATCACTGCAGCATCCTTCAAGGAGAGTCTTAAAGAGGGGGGAAAATTTTTTTTGAGTATCAAAAAGCAGTACAGTTGTTCTATCTAACTTATAAAAAAATTAAAATCTTTAAAGAGTCTGCATACTCTTGATAGGGAAGACATATCTACCTGGTCAACACCAATCTTGCTTCAAATCACTGTTCTGCCTTTGTAAAAACAGCTTCAAAAGTACAATTAGAATATCGGAGAAGTTTCTAGATTTGTCCCAGTATTGAACAAAATATCAGGTTTAAAAGAGGACTTTACCTTCAGCATGCAAAATCCAACAATGCATTTTGGTTTGATCAACACCCGACGAATCATAGAATAACCATTACAGTTGTCCATCTCCTGTATTCTCTGTTGATTGTATTTTGTTAAAGATAGTATAAGTTGTAGTGCTAAAGCTTGTGTGTCTTCACAGCTGCTAATCTCTACTACCTGAGGAAAAGGCAAATTTAATAAGACAGTTTAAGTGAGAAACATCTAGTAAAAAGCTTCATTGCCCTTCTAAATAACTGCTTATGGATTAAATCTCTTCTAAAGCATTTGAGATTATGCACATAACCTTCATTTTGTCTGTGTGCACATTGAGATATCATACTTGAAGTGTAATTTCTACTGTTTTAAATTACGATGTGCGCTAAGGAAATACAAGTCCCATTACAAGAATCTCTTTCTAAAAAAAAAAAAACTGTTCTAAATAAATTTTAAGTAGAAGGTACTTGCCATACTACAAAGTCACAAGGTCATGAAATACATGAGCCACTAATAAGAATAAACTGTTTGCCCTGAAAAAGTATTTTTCTGAAGAGTTTANAAAAAAAAACTGTTCTAAATAAATTTTAAGTAGAAGGTACTTGCCATACTACAAAGTCACAAGGTCATGAAATACATGAGCCACTAATAAGAATAAACTGTTTGCCCTGAAAAAGTATTTTTCTGAAGAGTTTAAGCTATTAAAAAAAGGTTCCTGAAGTTCTAGAGTAAGTCTAGCTGTAAGTATCAGACATTAAAGTTTTATTTTATCCATAAAGAGACTAGCAATTTTATAGATGAAGACCATAAATCCTTTTTCCCCTCTTTGCTTTCTACAATTCTTGAATCCCAAGAGCAACTAGTATTTTTATCAAAAATATACAAGAAAGAAATCTCACATTAATGGGATTTCAGGTCCTACAGTTCTCTTGACATGTACCTGTTAATTCTGCTGTACTTAGACATTTATACACATGTATTATAAGACCTGTATTGTCTCACAGCTGACCTATTGTTTGCTCACCTCACTGATGCAAACAGCCTTCAGCAGGATCTATAGCAGATACCCAGCATAAATTTACATAATAAAAAAACACGGATTAGGATTTTCACCTCAGATTTCACTATCAGTGGTGAAATTACAACAGACAGTGTCTTTATAACCATACTCTAATGTGCATTTGTTACTACTCTCACCATACCTTTCAGAGCAATACCAGAGGCATATAAATCAGACAACTCTCAGTCCAACAGTAGTATTTTCAATTAACTGTAGTAATTCAGAGACTGCTAGCACAAATATTAGCCTCTCCATGTATAGGTCACAGTTAAGCAGTAACTAAGTTAGGGCCTTACTAGTTTTCAAATAGCAATTTTTCTTAGGCTACACCTTTGAACATGGCTGAACAGTTATCGCCAAAAAGCTCTCACTATGCACTAAATAAAAATAAAGCTTTGCACACCACATAGTTTCATATTTATTCATACTTGCATTGTGAATATCCTGTGGTTAAAGATATGCAATGAATTTAGGTGCCTCAAATCAGAGATGAAAAATATAATCAGTTCTAAAACATCCCTAAAAATAATCTCTTGATATTTAAAAGCCCCATTTTTAAATCAGAATGTAACACCGCATCTTACATACTGGCAATATTATAAAAACCCTAATGCAACAATTATAATCACATTTCCAGTTTAAGACAACCTGCATGATGCAGTCTATGTCACAGGTATTTTCCACAAGTTTTCTTTAACAGAAAAGCATCACATGCAGACTAGAGCAAAGCAGCTAGAATAATGTGATTTTCTACCCAAGATGCAAGGAAAATTTTATATGGGAGAACACATGCACACACCCCTCTCCTCCAGCCCCCTTACCCTAGCAAACAGGAAAACAAATGCACCAGTGCCTCCAATTTCATGTAGTATACCCTGAAGAGTTTTATATTCAACTGGCTGGAGTGCTCTTAGGTGATGAGAGTCCAACACATTGCTCTGAACTTCTTTCAGACTGAAAGGTCTCTGAGAAGGTACAGTTTTCACTTGACCTTTCAGTCTAATGACAGGCTCATATATGGTGTACTGACCAGGGCAGCTTGTGGTATAAACAACAGCAAGACTTTCCTGAAAAAAAAAAGGAGTTTAATTTTTTTCTACAAATTTAATACAAAACCTCCCCCCCACCAAGGACGCAAAAAGCCAAACACAAAAGTCACCTAACAACAAGTCATAACAACTTTGGTAGTTCATTTCTACTTTACCATTAACATGCACTGAGGTTGCCTGTGGATGCATGTACACTAAAATGCAACAGGATTCCCAAATCTTAGCAAACTCATGCAATAGCTAAAACACAGAAAATTAAGAAAATGCTAAGAAATTTCACCAGAGATCCCCCTGTCATCACCTGAAGAATTACATAACTGTTTTGCATAAAAAACAAATTTATGCACAAATTTAAAATAAAACAAGCATCTAGAGGTATTGAGTAAAGAGTTTCCTTTTCTAAAATGGAAAGTTCAAAATATTGACATTTTTAGTATCTTCTCCAGCTTTTTGCTTTAATTCTATTCTTTAATCAGCTTTGCCATAAGAGAAACTCAACACAAGTTTCATTAATGTACAGACTTAAACCAAAACCAAAGCTCCTATGGAAAGTAACTTATTTTCACAGAAATGTAAAATTATCTTATTTGGAAGGTTATTTAAAATAGAGAAATAATTTAATTTAAGGAGCTTGCACTCTATGCAAAAGTGCAAAGACTGATTTATCACTTGAGCACATGGTTCTTCTCTCTGCCTATCTGGTGTTCCTTAAGGGAAAATAAGCTTATAAGTTGCATGACTGATTTGTTAAGCTCTTATCCCATTAATTTCTTCTTAACCTATTCAAACTTTAGTACCATTGTCTACAGGGATCACATCCAGACAGAATGAGCCTTTGCCTACAGCTACAAAATGAAATCAGAAAAATCCCTCTAGTGGGAACAATTCATACAGCAGGAATTACTAGTGTATGAATTCCCAGAATATAGCAGGCTTCCCCGATAAGCAAATTTTATTTTATTCTTCTTCTAGCAATAAGTATATTTACAGCTGCATCTGGTAGGGCTGTTTCTGGTAGGAACGATGAGAAAAGCAGTATCTGCCAACTGGAAAATGACTTTTCAATCAAATGTGATGCAAACTTACCCCCTCCAAAACCTTTAAGGAATTTGGATTAATTCTTTTGCTTCCTTAAAGCCAGATAAATCCTCATTTCGCCTCTTCTCTCAGTTTTAATCTTAAAAGGATAATTCAGCAGTCCTTGGCTACTTTTACATTAATGGAGGGAAGAGCTATGTATTCATCCTAGAGCTTTTGGAGGTACCTACTTATCCACTATGATTCAATGTGCAGTATTATTTATAGATGCTGGAACATCTAGAAATTTTCAGAACCCAACCTAAAGCAAGATGAAATGGTCACCCTGTGTGGAGTTCAGCTCCCATTAAAATAAGTAGGAAGAACCCTGCAATGATCTTAATGAGAAGAGGATTTGATCCTCTCTGCTTTGATCAAGTGAAGCACTTTGGGAGACAGCAGGAAACATGTTCCCACTTTCTTAATCACTTCTAAAAGATTAAGGACCATTTTTAAGTAGAAACTTACAATTAAAGGCCCAACATCCACTTCCTTTTTTGTCATGAAGAGCTCCTTAATTTGTTCACACTGTAGAATCTCTTTACTTATGTACTTTGAGCAATCAGTCAGTGTTTTGCCATATTTACAAGGCATTACAGATGTGAAGTCTGGGCCGCATGTGTATAAGTAAAACGCTTCCTCTGGTCCAATATTTGCACCTAAAATCCAGAAAATAATCTGTTAACTCTTTACTATACAATAAAGCAAAATTTATACATTGGCTAGTAGGATCAGAGACTTTACAAGGAATATCACCAATTGGATTTTGTAGGCTCTGATGAAAAAACCATCAGTGCAGCCTAATGCTTGCTATTAGCCACAGTAGATCAGTGACTTCTGACACATCACAGGCCAGATTAATTCAGTAGCAAACTGAAAACCAAGTCAGGAAAATTACTTGCATGAACAGATCATCAACATCTCTGAATCATTTCACTTTTTAAAATTAAAATGTTATCTATCCAAGCCTCCTCAAAGCTTTCAGAGCATAGCAAGATTACAGATAGCAACAACATGCTGCATTGTCTTGGAGACTTGGGCTGTGACTGGGCAGGATGCAACAACAACAGCTCACTACAACTGACAGAAGGGAAAAAACCCCATAGGAAGTAGAAGACCAAATGAACCTTCCTCCCCTTTCTGGGCAGCACATCTTGGGTCATCTGTGACCTGAGGATACAAGCTCAAAAGAAGCATCCAGAAGGATGCAGGTCTGATGTGTGGGTGCATTTCAACTGTACAGCAGCAAATCCAGGGCTCTCTGGATACATCAGTTATGCAGGCAGCAGGCACATGGCAACCAGACCATACAGATTCTACAAGTTATATTTATGACAAGTTTCTTGCCTATGGCTCACAAATACACATCTACACACACAGAACCTGCATGCACCACACGTCCTGGGCAAAGGATCTCACTTGTGGAATAGTCCTGACTTGGCCCCAGCATCTGAAATGCCAGGTGACAAAGCAGCAGGGTTCCAGCCTTCAGCATTAAGCAAACACCCAGAAGTACTAGACAACACTTCCCAAGGAAGGAGAATTATACATCTAAAATCTCCAAAGTAACTCTACATGTTCCAGAAATAAGCATGCTTAACTCAGAGCATTCAGTGGTTCAGATTTTGTTAACTTTTTAATATGCTTTACGTAATTTGAAGCTAGCAGGTTAGCAGCAGGTAAGTGAAATCAATTTTCCAGGTAAGAGACTGAGTGCTTTAAGAAAAAAAAAATAGAGCAAATATCACAATCTCTCTATCCCCTACTCCAAAGGTATTATTTTTAAAAATTCTAAGAAAATTGCCAATAATGGCACTAAACAGAAAGCAAGAGAATATGGCAGAAGGACGCATTAAGATGTTCCAACACTGAAACATTTTCCTACATTCTCCCTGATATATTATGCTGCTTAAGGGTGTATTGTTTTACTATAAAAACTTGGCATGTCAAAAAAGATATTAAAATAAGCCTTTGATTTTGGAGGGGAAAGAGAAAAAGAGCATTTATTCAAGAAAAAAAGCATACAAAAGTACCATTAAATAGAAGCAGATTTCCAAGATCCCATCTACCCGACAATCGAAGCAGATCTTCTTGGGATGATGTGCAATGGCCAATCATGCAAAATGTTTTGTTACTGTCCGATGATAGGCTTGTTTTCCTTGGTAGTGCAAAATCTAAATTAATTTCACATTGCCTAAAAATACATATAAACAAAAAAGTTTACATATTAAGAACTGATCAAAATTGCTATCTAAGATATTCAGCTTAGGTTTAAAGTTCATTTTAATATTAAGTAGGTGAGAAGTAATGCTGTCATCAACACTAAATTACTGAAGTCCTCTTCAACTTCCAGGCACCTTAAAATTCAGTAACATAATGATATATGCATTCCAATACTGCACAGAACAGATTAATAGAGTCCCAGCTAGGGTTGCCATGAAATCAAGTTTTCCTACCACTGAAATTCCTTCTTTCCTCTAACCACAAAGAGGAAAAGGTATGTAACACTATACACACTTCTAGAATATCACAATTTTTCAATCATTCCTACTATCCCTAATAAGTCAGTCCTTTGAGCATGCTAATGCACATCATGAAAACCGTGGTTCCCAAATGCTGGAAAACACCATGTTGAGGATTTGCTTGTACCAGGAAACATTGTCAGAACTGGTGTGCTGCACAGCCACAGGCAATAAGCCTGATGCTTTCAGAAAGCATCCAATTAACTTTATGTGCCTTTACAAAAACAGACTGATTGGACTGTAAAGGTCATTGAAAGCTTCCTGAAAGAGCCTAACTACTAGCAAACTAGCAACTAAATCTATGTATAGAGAGGCCTCAACAACTACACATGGGGAGAACATTGCAGTACTTTTAGCTTTCCCCTGTATCTCCATATTTGGATTTTATTGAATACCAGCAAGCACAGAGAAGGCTTAACATAGCCTTCACAGGTTGGACTTCAGGTAGAAAGGGTAGAGACTGTAATATTTAATAAACTCCTATTTCTCTAACCAGTGATTAATTCATGCAGGCACAGGCCCACTCCACCTAGTATCAGGTACCTCATTTAAGAGCACGGACCTTGACTTCACCGTGGAAGTAGTACTCACCATCAGTTCTTGTCTGAAATATTTCTCATCTTCTTCCCTATTCACTTTTTCAGTGGAAAAAAAGTGACTGCCTTTTCTCCTACTCCTCTTAATTCCTACTTCCAACAATACTGCCACTATCTGACCTACACATCCTTAATTTGGATTCAACCAGATACCAGTATGCCTACTGCTAACTTCATGCCATAGCTTATTTTGGAACTTCATCAAAATCTTGTAATATTTGCCTCTTTCACTTATTTGTGATGAAGAAAAACACATTGATTGATGTCTGCACTGGTCCATGGTATAAACTGACAATTCTCAAAGTAATCCATGAATATTCTGGATATCTCTAATATTCTAAAGAATTCCTAACAGTGTAACATACTCCCTCTCCTATCCTCCTAGAAGACTACTCAATGTTAACTGCAGCTTGCACCAAAATATTGCAGTTGCTTTCTTATCAGAAAATAGCTTTTAAAGAAGATAAATATCTAGGTACAACTACTATGTTCTTTACCTCTGACCAGAAACCCACAGCAACAGCTTTCCATGGAAATTTTTCTTGCCTTCTGGCTTCTGCACATATTTTAATGCCAAATGCTGCCACCTGCCCACAAGGAAAACATTCCCTGGAGATTCAGCCTGTGCCAGCAGACCAGCTTTCATCTCATCATTTGGATCCATGCACATACTATGAAAACAACAGAAAAGGAAAAATGAGGGTGTGTGTTCTCATATTTGCATTTTAAGCCCCAAATCTGCACATTTTGGCCTCAGTTAATTTGAGATTGCATTCCTTAACCTTGACAGGTAATATTTTTGATCACAGTTCTATTTTTAGAGTTCTCAACATAAGCTAGGAAAATCATCACAACACTTTCACCTTAGTTATTTAACTTGCCTGCATAAATCAGCTTATATTTAAGATAAAGATATCTCTATTTTAGAGAAAAGTTGAATTCAATTAATTGAAAAAATGCAGGTGCTTTGAACACTGAAATAATGTGTTCTAAAACTGCAGTTTTAGACACATTTCAAGGATATTTAAGGATTATGTATGAGAACTAAATTAGGACTAAAATGTGCTCAGAAGATTAAAACCAAGACTGCCCCAGTAAGTATTACACAGCAGCAATTTTCACAGCTGAGGTGTGAAAACCTAGAGCTGCAAAAATCTTCTCCATCTTCTCACATTTATTGTGTCATTTCATTAGAACTTGAATTGCTACCTTGTGGGCAGTTATTTATAAATGACTACACGAAACATGCAAGACCAGAGCTTAACAGTTGAAGCTGATAAACCTGTAGATCTGTATCCAATACACTTACTTGATGTTGCCCCATCAGTAGAGTGTAAGATGTCTCTACTACAGAAATTAGTTCTCTACTCTCCATCAGTATTCTCTGCAAGCTGCTACTAGAGATAACAATACAGTATGTCCACAGGACTGCTTCTGGACTAATAGACCATACCGAAATATGAATGCTCCAGTGTTCAAGTCTGCCCAAACTTGTATCATCAGAGCTTTGGAACCCAGCGAAATTATATGAATACAGCCATCTTCAACAAGTTTGTCTCCCAGGCTTACATACTCCATTCCTATAGACTTTGTTTCATCTAGAAATATAAACATGTAGCAATTACAATACAATACAATACAACAACAATGCCTAATGCAGCATATATCAAGTGTGAAAAGAAACAGTTCAGGTTTTTGTTTGGTTGAGGTGGTTTGGTTTTTTTTTTTTAAGTGGGTTGACTAATAAGCTTGATTCTCTTTAGAAACCTTGGTCTCAAACAGAAATAGAGGAACTTAACACTAACTCGGCACTTTACATGTTTTTGTTTGTAATATATAAATCCACTGAGCTGAATACACTCCAGCAATGATGCTTTTGACATATCATATTACATTTCCTATGTTGAACTATCAGTGTGCACCAAGAAATCTTCAGATTTTTCTTCACAAATCATCCTACCATTTAAACATCATCAGTATTCCTACTATACAGAAAAAGCACAGACCTAACAAAAGCAATTCTAGTGAGTTGCACGGTCCAGGGTTGGGTTTCCCTCCTTCTATTTAATTACAAAAAGAAGGAAAAAAGAGTAAAAGTATTCTGAGTGTTGTGAATAGGAGACATTTTAAATAAGGAATTTTCTCTTGACAAATTGTAATCCAAAAGATTCTGCTTAGAACAGTTTGGGAGCAGTTGAGTCCCTACAAAAATATAAACAGAAAATTATTGTGCAGCTATTGGCATTTACATGGTGCACACAAAAGTAAAGTTAAGAAAAGTTATACTGAATCAGCCTGAGACTTGATCATCAATACATGAAATCAAATTAACTTCAGCAGTTTTATCCATAACTACAGCTGCAGCATTTATTATTTTCATCATAAGATAAAGTAGCATAAATGCTACTGAAATCACAAATTCAATGAAAATACTATATTTCTAAGCAAGCAGGCATTAATCTAATTCAAGAACTAGGGTTGGAAATGTTGTATCTCTAAGTATATGGTACAGTACTAATAAAAAAAATCAGAAATATTACCACTGCTGTTTAATATCAATCATAGAATTTCCAACTTTTGTATACAGTACATAGATTAGTAATATTTGTAACCAGAATCCTTCAGTGCTACCTAAATAAAAACAAAATACTATATCCTCACCTGTGCTGTCAAAACTGTTCTCTCTTACAGCTATGAGTTTGCTTCTCCTCTTGACTTTTTTCCCCTTTTCTGTTGAATTTTCTGTTTCATGAGCATACTCCAGACGAAACCACAGTGAGACACTGAAGCCATCGGACATGTGTGGCCAACAGTTTTGCCCAACTAAAGGCAAGTGAATTGGGGCTACATGCCAAGAAGAAAGTAGCTGGTGACTTAAGTTTTCACCATCTGCCTCTTTCTTACTCTGTGACAATTTTGCTCTTTTTAGTAGTCCAGCATTTTTATTGTTGGAAGTGCCAGTACATTTTTGTGAGGAACTGCTACTCAAATTTGTGCCATTCAGCAGAGGAAAGGCAAGGTATTGTAATGGATTCATATAAATATTAGTGTCTACGATCTTCAATACACCCTTGAGTAGTACCTCCTAGAAGAAATAAATGAGAAAAAAAAAGAAAATGTTTACACCAGGTAGTCAAGTATCATGCAACTAAACAGAAGCCTACTCCTCATTTAAACTTGGATTCATGTTTTTCCAAGAGAAGTGAGCTCGTATATCCAAACCTACACACATTGGCAAAGCATCAGGTAGCAACTTCAACAGACTGTAGCACAACAAAGCTTTGGGGGTTTAGTCTGGGCAGATCAGACTTCAAGTTACCATGTTTAGGAATCAGCTGAAATGCAGCAGGTGGTCATTGCACAATCTTATCTCACTGCTGTTACGTGCATAAAAAGACTGCACCTTTTACCCTGTGTTTTGAGGCTGGTTAAGAAAGCACACACAGGCCATGACTTTGTTATTGCATAACCAGTAACAAAACTAGCTGAGCCCTTAAGCCAGAAAGTTTCTCTTGTTATTTGGCTGATAATTACAAGCTACCATTGAAAAATTGACTTGTGACTCTTTGGTTTGGTATTATTTCACACTGCACAGTATGGTTTTTTTATTTTATTCCACTTGTGTTGTTCTACAGACTCTCACAGAAACCAACAGAGTTATTTCAGCAGTTTATCCCACACAAGCAGTAGATTCCAGCATCACACCAACCAACTTAAGACACTTCTGAAAGTAATTACTGCTGCTAAAGCATTCTCGAAATAGTGAGATGCCTCTTAACTTTAAAGGAACCACTTCTAATTTTACAGTTTTACTGTTCTGTCATCCATAACCACAATGTCAGTCTCCTTGAGAGGATTCTTGGTTTCTTGTGCTGAAGAGAGTTCCCAGGACCAACACACCCTTCAAAACCCTTCTCTTCTCATCTCCTCTTCCCTTTTCCAGTTTTGAGAAGGAACTATTTCTACAACCGAATTTTATTTGCTCTGATCAGTTCAAACATTGCTGGGCATCTCCTTATTTCCCCAAATTCTTGGACACAAAAGAATTTTCTTTTTGCTTCATTTTTCTCATTAGACCTCCGAACTGTGCTATGTGCTACCCCATACATACCGTACAAGGAGTCTTCTCCAAAAATATCCTCAGAAGAAGAGTTAGCTCTTCTGAACAGGTCTGTGAACTCATCAAGGAAACTAGCAGATCTACCAGCACCATCTGACATGCTAAAAATAAGGAGACAATAATACTGTTGAAATGGATTGTTTTAAGCTTTAAAATTTTATATTCTATACTATTATGAGGAAAGATAAATTTGGAATTTGAAGTGTTTTCCAAAAACATTTTAAATTAAGGAAGCAATAATGATTACAAGATGAATTCTAGAGAGATCCAACAGTATTTCCTGACACTATCATTCAAAATTTCATTGAATCAATCATTGCTATGCTAGATTTTGTCCTAGGTTTGCAAAACGGAGTCACAGTCTGAGAACCAAGTGTCTGCCTTGCAAAGGCTCTCCCCACAAAGCCACCAAGGATCCAAGTCCTGGGATGGGTTTACATCACCTCCTGTTGTGAAGCACCCTCATTACATGAAGCTACCTTAGGGCAAGCATTTCATCTGCTTCCACATTCTTGGATTAGCTAGCTGCTTTCCAGTTAGAAGTAAAACTCAAGGAATCATCAAGATCTGGGTTACAAAGAAATTGAAAATAAAGACTTATGTTGTGATGGAATGAGAATTCACCAGCTGCTATTTTTTCCAAGCAATGTTTAACACTGTCACACTAGTGTTTATGGCTTCAAGTGTCATTTTCACATCTGCCTGTATTTCTTTAACTTATTTCCACTAGCTCAGACATAACCCTATATTTACACTAAAGTTGTGCAAGTTACTTACAAGTTAAAAAGAGCAGCTGCATAAATTCGCACGACAGTGAATTTCCTTTGTCAATTTTGCATTTGCACTGTTTGACTGTGTATACATTAAACTTTAAAAACCAATATATAAGTTACTTAGACCTTTAACTCACCATGAAAACTAGATTCTGTTTGTGTCAATATATTCAGAAATCCTCCCAAAAGGTGTTTAACAGCTCCCTGTTGAAAAGAATAGGTAAAATGAATATCTGAAGAATATACACCAGCTCAAAGAGCTAAGAAATAAGTTCTTCTAATAAATTCTTGCCTACTATTGATTTTAATGATAATTCAAATTACTTGAAATTATGGACTGTTTTTATATTTGCCAATGAACAATCTTCCGTGTTCTGTACCATTCAGTTGCAGAAGAGACACTTTGAATTTCAAATTATTATCTTTTGCAGGAAGGATTCTCAATTCAGTTGTTAAAAAAGGTAACTATCAGAAACTCCAAAGGATCACGAGGGCATGACCATTTGCACAACTAACTTCTAATACAAACTTATGGAATATTTCTGAGGTACATGACTCACAGTTTCTAAAAGTACATACTCAATAAAAAGTTTAGAATGCTGACATATACACACATACAAGCAAATATCTGTCCTGAAAAACATCAAATCTATCTGTAGGGATTGAACAGTCTTGATAAAAAAGACACCTGCAAAACTAAAAAGCTTTGTGGGACAAATACCTTTCAATAAATTACTTATGTCCTGGTAACTTAAACGCAATCCAGTTGACAGTATCAGTCATTTACACTGTTTCACATCTTATCAAATCCCATAAAAAGGGAGAATATTCAAGATCACTCTATTAGGTATGATAAAATTAAAGATACACAACTGCTAAACTGTTGCCTCTGTTAAAAACATTTTTACCTGTTCTATAAGGACAGTGGCATTTCTCTCCTTCTGGTTGATGATATTCAAGCAGCTTTGGAATACATGAGCAAGCACATCTAAACTTGCATTGCCAGCTGAGAGCAAGTTTAATTCTAACATGCAGATTTCAGGATACATTAATTCTCCTTGATTGATGTTTTCAGCTAGGCCATTAAAATAACCTGAAGCACCAGTACGTCCTGATTCTGCCTTTGTGTCTGCTCCTAAAAAGAAACCACATGTGTCTTACTGAAACTTACTCAGCTGAATACAGTTTGCATGATTTAAGCAGAACATCCAAGGACATATCTCCAACCTTCTCATAGGTACAAACCAAAAATAGTCGCTAGGTTATAAGCAATTTTCAGGAATTAGCATAATTTTATATTCTGCTTCAGATTTTTCTATTTTCCTGCTAACACAGAAGGGTAAGGATGCAGTTTCTCCCATTATATGCTCTTAAACTATCTGGCTTCATTTCCTGGAAATTGGACACGCATAGTAATGGCAAAACATGCAGTTCATGAAATACAACAGTAAAATAATTGTAACAGAGCCCCAAGCTTCTATACAAACTTTGAGCCTGCCAAGAAAGGAGATAAATTTAAATAATTTCATATTCAAAGGCTGGAGGAAGAAATTTGTTTTTTAACTCTGAAAATGCACATGACAGAATATCTGCATGACAATCAAAGGAAAAATCCCAAACAGGTAAGCCTCCCCTGTTACATTTTGGAGAGACTTCAAAATACATTACTTAAAATTATTTGGTACAGGCATATGTTACATGCAAATGTATCATGGGAGTTTTTCAGATTAATTTTTAAATTCAGAAATGCTTTTAAAATATTATAAATCTATTGATAAAGCCTAGTCATGCAGGTAAACAGCAGCAGTTTGATGCAGTTCTATTAAAAGCTGCTGCTACTCATGCTGATCTCATACCAGAACATAAGCACCCAGATGTGCTCAGCACAAAGGAAAAAATTAAAGCAAATTCATGTTCAAAATTAATTACACAAAAAGAATACAGCAAGATATGTGCACATCAATTGTTTAGAATAAAGAGATATGTTGTATAAAAAGGGGACTATCAAGTCAAATGAAGCATGTGATTGGGAATAGTGAAATCATGCTTGACAAACCTGATCACCTTCCACAAGTGAGAAACCTGCCAGGTTGACATGGAATGAGCAGTGGATGTCTACCTGGATTTCTCCAAGGCTTTCCAAAGTCTCCTGCAGGTTCCTCCCAGAGAAACTGATGCATTTGGGTGAAGACAAGGGGTCTGTGCAGTGGGTGGGCACTGACTGCCTGGATGCACACAGAGGGTGGTGGCAAATCCTTTTTAAACTGGACAGTGCCACCAATGGGGTCCCCAGGGATTGATATTGGGCCCAACGCTGTTTAATATCTTCACGAGTGAGCTGGGTGATGGGATCAATCCACCCTGATGGAGTTTGCCAATGATACCAAACTGAGTGGGGAAGTGGACACTTGGGAAGGGAGAGCCACCCTGCAGGAAGACCTGGACAGGCTGTAAGAGTGGGCTAACAAGAACCTTATGAAGTTCAGGAAGGAGAAATGTAACATCTGCACATGGGAAAATAGAACCCAGGAGTGCAGCACAGACTGGGATCTGCCTGGCTGGAGAGCTGGGGTCCCAGTGGACAGCAAGCTGAAGTATGAGTGAACGTGTGCTGCTGTGGCAAAGAAAGCCAATGGGATGCTGGGCTGCATCAAGAAGGGCATCACCAGCAGAGAGAAAGAAATTATCATCCCACTCTACTCAGCATTTGTCAGGCCACACCTGGAACACTGTGTTTGGTTTTTGTCCCCACTACACAAAAAAAGATGCGAGGAAAGGCTGAGAGAACTGGGCTTGCTCAGCCTTGAGAAAAGGCAGCTTAGAGGACATCTCAACACCATTTAAAAGGTGTCTAGAAAGAAGGTAGACTCTTTTTTTCCAGGGAGTCACATGGACAATGCAAAGGGTAACAGGTACATGTTACTTCTAGGGAAATTCCATATAGACACAATGGGAAAGTTTTCCTTAATGAGAAATCAGACATTGGAATAAGTCTCCCCAGGGAAGTGGTACATTGGGCACTTCAGATTCAGATGGACAAGGTGCCAGGCTATCTTGTCTAGACTGTGCTTTTGTGAGAAAAGGTTGGACCAGATNGATGGACAAGGTGCCAGGCTATCTTGTCTAGACTGTGCTTTTGTGAGAAAAGGTTGGACCAGATCATCCTTGGGGTCCCTTTCAATCTGGTATTCTATAACATGATAAGACTATTTCATTTTCACCAGATAGTTACAATTCTAAAGAAAAAAAATTGAGCACTGATTTTCAAACAAACTACTGATACATATTTCTGGAGTTTCTAGATCACAACAACACATTTGAGCAACATGACTTTAGAGCAAGCATCACATAAACCAAAACAACCAAGACAGAACAATTTCTGTAACACTCAGTAAGAATATTTATCATCTCTCCATCTGTAACTCCATCCTACCGGAAGTAAATAAAGTTAATTATTTCTATCTGTTAAAGGTGCTTGCACTGTTTTGGTAGATCTCAAAACACGAATAAGCTCTGCTATATCATAAAGACAGTTTTGTATATTCAGAAAGTTCCTATTTACCTTCATTCTTGGTTTCACTATCATCAGGGTTACTTTCACTATCTGCTTCATATCCTTCCTCTTCAGCAAAAAGTTTAAGACTACAGCATTGTGATTCTTCGGTTTCTTCAGAAATTTCTCCAGGTTGTGACACAGGCTCCTTCTCAGCGTAATGGGTCTGTACAATACAACCAAATAGACAGTCACTGGTCAGGAAAAAAATAAATCTTTGGATCAGAAAAGCAAATTATTCAGAACTGTGCAAACGCCTATTGTCTCCAAGCCCACTGGGAAAAGAAACAGATTAATCATACACTTCAAAGAAACCCGCGGTACATTAAAAATACTTAATTCTTTTGTAAAAAACTGAATCCCTCTGCAAAGACGGATTTTTCTTACTAACTACCTAATCAAAGTTTTAGTAAGCAGCATTAAAACTGTGTTTCTAAATTGCTATCCCCATCAGCATGCACCTTGACATCCACTCAAAGGGGAAGATGCCTACAGCTACTAAGGTCACTCAACATTCCCATTTGAAGCTCTTCCTTTAAGAGTTCATCTTACTGTTGTGAGACTTAAGAGAACATCAGGTTGACTGAGCTTGCTACTCATGGGGGATGACTCATTTCTGAGCAGTAATTGTGGGGACCATATCAATAAAGAACATTCCACTTTCGTATGAGAAGCAGAGATTTCATTTTCAACTGTCA
>VZSE01007665.1:262921-287155 GCA_013398275.1 Promerops cafer | reverse complement strand
AGACAAGGGGTCTGTGCAGTGGGTGGGCACTGACTGCCTGGATGCACACAGAGGGTGGTGGCAAATCCTTTTTAAACTGGACAGTGCCACCAATGGGGTCCCCAGGGATTGATATTGGGCCCAACGCTGTTTAATATCTTCACGAGTGAGCTGGGTGATGGGATCAATCCACCCTGATGGAGTTTGCCAATGATACCAAACTGAGTGGGGAAGTGGACACTTGGGAAGGGAGAGCCACCCTGCAGGAAGACCTGGACAGGCTGTAAGAGTGGGCTAACAAGAACCTTATGAAGTTCAGGAAGGAGAAATGTAACATCTGCACATGGGAAAATAGAACCCAGGAGTGCAGCACAGACTGGGATCTGCCTGGCTGGAGAGCTGGGGTCCCAGTGGACAGCAAGCTGAAGTATGAGTGAACGTGTGCTGCTGTGGCAAAGAAAGCCAATGGGATGCTGGGCTGCATCAAGAAGGGCATCACCAGCAGAGAGAAAGAAATTATCATCCCACTCTACTCAGCATTTGTCAGGCCACACCTGGAACACTGTGTTTGGTTTTTGTCCCCACTACACAAAAAAAGATGCGAGGAAAGGCTGAGAGAACTGGGCTTGCTCAGCCTTGAGAAAAGGCAGCTTAGAGGACATCTCAACACCATTTAAAAGGTGTCTAGAAAGAAGGTAGACTCTTTTTTTCCAGGGAGTCACATGGACAATGCAAAGGGTAACAGGTACATGTTACTTCTAGGGAAATTCCATATAGACACAATGGGAAAGTTTTCCTTAATGAGAAATCAGACATTGGAATAAGTCTCCCCAGGGAAGTGGTACATTGGGCACTTCAGATTCAGATGGACAAGGTGCCAGGCTATCTTGTCTAGACTGTGCTTTTGTGAGAAAAGGTTGGACCAGATCATCCTTGGGGTCCCTTTCAATCTGGTATTCTATAACATGATAAGACTATTTCATTTTCACCAGATAGTTACAATTCTAAAGAAAAAAAATTGAGCACTGATTTTCAAACAAACTACTGATACATATTTCTGGAGTTTCTAGATCACAACAACACATTTGAGCAACATGACTTTAGAGCAAGCATCACATAAACCAAAACAACCAAGACAGAACAATTTCTGTAACACTCAGTAAGAATATTTATCATCTCTCCATCTGTAACTCCATCCTACCGGAAGTAAATAAAGTTAATTATTTCTATCTGTTAAAGGTGCTTGCACTGTTTTGGTAGATCTCAAAACACGAATAAGCTCTGCTATATCATAAAGACAGTTTTGTATATTCAGAAAGTTCCTATTTACCTTCATTCTTGGTTTCACTATCATCAGGGTTACTTTCACTATCTGCTTCATATCCTTCCTCTTCAGCAAAAAGTTTAAGACTACAGCATTGTGATTCTTCGGTTTCTTCAGAAATTTCTCCAGGTTGTGACACAGGCTCCTTCTCAGCGTAATGGGTCTGTACAATACAACCAAATAGACAGTCACTGGTCAGGAAAAAAATAAATCTTTGGATCAGAAAAGCAAATTATTCAGAACTGTGCAAACGCCTATTGTCTCCAAGCCCACTGGGAAAAGAAACAGATTAATCATACACTTCAAAGAAACCCGCGGTACATTAAAAATACTTAATTCTTTTGTAAAAAACTGAATCCCTCTGCAAAGACGGATTTTTCTTACTAACTACCTAATCAAAGTTTTAGTAAGCAGCATTAAAACTGTGTTTCTAAATTGCTATCCCCATCAGCATGCACCTTGACATCCACTCAAAGGGGAAGATGCCTACAGCTACTAAGGTCACTCAACATTCCCATTTGAAGCTCTTCCTTTAAGAGTTCATCTTACTGTTGTGAGACTTAAGAGAACATCAGGTTGACTGAGCTTGCTACTCATGGGGGATGACTCATTTCTGAGCAGTAATTGTGGGGACCATATCAATAAAGAACATTCCACTTTCGTATGAGAAGCAGAGATTTCATTTTCAACTGTCACAAAAATCAAACACATTTAAACATTTCCTATCAAGTTTAAAAAGGCCCAGAGAACAAATCTGAGAAAATCTTGCATTATTCAGAATTACACTGTTTAGCTGGTGTCTCATACCTTTTCAATTTTTTCTTCAGAATGATCCGGATCAGCAGAAAAAGTGCCCAACGCAACACGAAGCAGTGAATCAAACAGAGGCTTTGCCAAGTCAGTTTCTATCACTTTTGACTGAGCAAGCTGCTCTCTTATTTCAAGTAAGATATCATCCACACTGGTATTCTGTGTTTTGGGGGAGAAAAACATTTTGATTCGTATTACTATTTCTAGCTAACAGAAATAGTCTAGCTCTTTCATTTAACAGCTTCTCCACCCACCTACACTTATCTGACTTCTCACCTAAAACCACCAGAATTCATCCAGTCTCTTGAAATAAGAAAGATTCATCCTATATGTCATGACAGATTTCATTGGAACCTGCACACTGAAAAAATCTGGCAAGATGCTGTTATCTAAAATTTGCAGATGAAAGTGCTGTTTCAAAAATAAACATCTTTGAAACAGTTTCAGGTACACTGTGCATTCAAACCACACCACAACATTACTGGTAGTTGACAGAGGGCGACATGTCCAAGATCATAAAAACAGGGAATGTTCAAGACAGAACTCCAGTTTCCAGTTCTTTCCTGTACTTAATGCCTCCTGCTTTGCAACGACTTGCCAAGAAAAATTCCAGACAGTAATTAAAACATTAAAGAGAAGTGAAGGTGTCTTCTGTGAATTAGAAACTTCTTGTGGAATACTGAATTAGTCCACCTCTAAGGCTTAAGGAGTATTTTTTTCAGGTGTCCTTTCAGTATCTGTGCCCTTCAGTAGTCCTTTCTCAAGCACCATGCTCTGCTCAGAACCATCCTCAAAAAACAACGTGAGTCACTAGGTAAAATGGTGACAGAGTTTTCCTGCAGCATCCCTTTCACATTCTCCATTGCATACTCTTTCTAAAAAGAGTACTACTCAAGCAGACCACTACTCTGACTACTAGGCTCATTATTTAGCTGTACACTTTCAGTAGTATACAAAATATGGTACCATAAAAACTGCATAAAGTTTTTACCTCCCTAGAAGAACTTTCAACTAAATTACTATTAAAATAATATTGTATGAAACAAACAAATACGAGCAAAGGAAGCTAGGGAAAGTTGCACAGTACCTGGTGAAACACCTCCACTTCTGGCTTCTGCTGCATGGTGCTTGCACTGTGCAGACATATGGCCAGCAGAGCTTCTAGAAGTCTGATACCTTGAAGTGCCCACTCAGTCTCTTCTCTTGCAGAAGTCCTTATCCCTTCAAGATTGGCAACTGAAGTAACCAAAGCATGTTCCATACTCACAGGGCTGTCACAGGAGACAGAGTCAGGCACCAGCTGCTCAGCACCAGCAGGACTGCCAGAACTATCAAGCTCCAATTGCATCACCTCTCTGCTTTTAGCCAGCTGAACAGAGTCATCCTTGTTGAGAAGCTCAGTTCGAGGACTGCCATGTGAACTTCTACTGCTTTCACTCAATACTCTCTCCCTTTTTTCTTGCTCCTTCTCCTTATGTTTTGCAAGTTTCTGAATTATCAGGATTAGTAATCTCTGGCATGCTTCAAAGCCTCCAAGTCTATGGAACTGTCTCTGGAAAACTGAACTATACAAATAGATGCAACGACACATGGACCAAATATCAGCAGCCCTATGAATATGTTCCAGAGAGGGCAAAGTAAGGCTTTCCAGGGACAGATATGGCAATTTGTGGCCTAATGGCTCACTAGCTGTACTATCATATCCTGATGTATCTTCACACTCATTAGCTGAATCCAGATCACCATCTGCTTCTTTACTTATACATAAAAAAGCAACACACAGGAACAGGTTTATTGTGTTGATGTGAACGTCTTGGCTCACAAACTTTTTCTTTTTTGGGTAAGCCTCTTTCAAGCCAGCATAAAACTTGCTCAGGCTTTGAGGAACTTCTGAAACAGCATGCTGGCTACAAAGAGAAGCGGGCAAGTCAGACATAGATTCCTTTTGTTCGTTGTTCAGGTCTTCAGGTTCTGGTGTTGCTTGGTCTTCCTGCTGATCATCAAGGCAGAGTATCAAAGTCTCTAATACCTTCAAAGAATGGCTTCTTAATGTATCTAAGTAGTTTAACTCAATCATTTGATTCACTCCATTACAACTCAGAAACAAGTCTCTAATTACTCTGCAAGAGAAAGCATAGGAAAGTTACCTTATAAATCAGCCAAAAACTCGTAAGTCAGCAATTGCTATAAATTACTGTAAATTAAAGAGAAGAGGGACTTGTCTGCAGCACTCTAGGATCCTAACTCAGCATTATCCAGCTGGTAGTGGAAAATTCAACTTTTTTGTGAGATATAATGTAGGAAATACTTCCCTCTAAAATGCAAACCACAAAAATATATGATATTCAAAACACTGAAGGTGGTTAATTAACTCTTTATGACATCTGCTCTTTAGTGGTACTTCCTTGCCCCATTTTTTAATTAGCAATTGAAGCTAGTAAGTATCTTTATTTCTCTGCTTGGTGATTTCACCAGAACACAGATTCCTTCTCAAATAAACTTGATGACATATTCCTAGCTGTCTACTAGTTGCATAGATGATGAAATTCAGATAAAATTCAGGAATAGCTTTCAAGCGTAAGTTTTTGTGCAATTACTATGCCAGCATGTCCAATATCAAAAAGACTTTCCATACATTTGATTCTATTTCTCCCTTCTTCTCCTCTCCAAGTATTATGCTAAGTTCATACAAAATTTAGGGTAAGGATCTGTAAGTGTTTTAGCATACTATGTTTGCTTGTCGATATCCTCCTTCTTTACCTCCCATCTCCTTCCCACAGGATCAGATTTACTCTAACCAAGTTACTCTAGAATCAAATGGATCATTAACTTATTTATTCCCACCGTTAAGTCAGTAAAAAAAGGGACATTTTAAACCTTATTCTTCATCTAAGCTTTATTTCTCTTGCCTCTTTGTCACTAACTACACTTTCAAAAATTAATAGCTTCTGATACAGTTTAGATTAGGATAGAAGTTAAAACTGTATTAGATAATCACTTTACATAAACTGGAGTACTAGTCTACTCTTTGTCTTGGATAACCCCACTAAATTCACTTCAGGACAGAAATAAAATCAATCTTTCCTGGACAAAAGGACACATTCATATTCTGAAAAAAGTTCCATATATTTATTTAACAATTATTTAATCAATTTAACAATAAATAAAAAGTATTTTATGCCTTGGGAGAATGTTTGTGCCTTTCTTGTGTTTTGGGGTTGTTTTGGCTTCTGTTCTTAAACTATGTTTAAATGAACAGGATTTTGTAAGTTAGAAAACAGTTATTTCAGGAAAAGTAAACATCAAGCCTTATTTTTGAAAGGTGGTTTCCACAGTGACCATTCTAGAAGGAAAAAGGAAACAGATCAGAAAACTATGTATTCTAATTCCCACAGAAAAATGACATATCAATCTGTTTAACATTCCTGACTAATTTTAGAAGAAGGAATGAAGAGGCAGAGAGCATATCACACTGGACAAAGATTTTATTTGTTGCTACAGAGTTCGGCTTGTTAAAGACCATAACTCATGAGAGGAGAGTCCTCACTTCCTATGGCTTATGAATATAGGCTTGTATCCTGTTACTCAAGCATTTACCTTATTGCCACCTGCAACAGTCAAACACCTCCTAGAGTCCAAATAAAACTTAGATTCTGATCAGTAACAAATATAGAACAATAATAAACAGAAAATCAACCAACCTGGATTTTAGCAACACAGGAAGCATCTGCAAATAAACCTGAAGCACTTCAGAAGGCAAATCCTGGCTAGGGTAACTGCACATGAATTTATCAGCTGTACTTAGTCCAAGTTGCTGTTGAGCACGGCAAGCCAGCTCAACTCCTCTCTGAAGCACAGGATTATAGATACAGTTATACAGTTTCCATTGGACCACTACATTTCCCTTTTGAATTAAGTGGCAAATATGGCTTGCAATCTGTGTGCCACTTAGTTTGTCTTCTTCAAAAATGATGTCCTGATAAGCCTCCAGTGCATGCCATCTCAACAACATATCTTCAGATCCAGTGCTAGGCAGAATTCCCTGAACTCTGCAAGAGGAACTAGATGTGGGACTGGCATCACTGGAGTTGCCCTGCAAGGCATCTTCCAGCTGAGCGAGCTGATCACAGTCAACAGTACATATATTGCATGATGCCTGTATAATTTTTGGAGAGACTTCTGCTCCACCCAGTTGATCCAATATAAATTTGTTAAGGATGTTCAGTATGTGCTGTTGAAAATTTTTTAATATTGGCAACTTGGAAGCATGGAGCAATGGGACAATCACAGACTTGGGGTCCATACAACAACATATTCCTACATTATGTACACCCGAGAGAATCTCAGCACAGGTACTGCTCAAAGAAACTTGCTGCAACAAGTGCAAACACTGGTGTGCACAAACAGCAATGCAACAGCATCTCTCAGGATAATCAACTTCTCCATCAGCAGTTTCAAAAGGGTTCTTGGAAGCTTGGTTTTTAAAAGCAGATACAGAGAGCCCAGAGAGATCTCTGTGGTGATTCATGAAGTGAGAGTACTCGCATCGTCTGTGCCGCTTTCTTGTACACATTGATTGATGGAGCTGCTCTGATTTCACTTTTTTGACAGTGCTGATTATTTTCATGATGCTGTTGATCAGGGCTTTCAGATGCTCTGCGGCTTCCCCAGGTACTCCCTCATTCTTCATACACAGCCATTCCATTTGAAGCACTGTTACTTCAAACAGTTTAAATCCCTGCTGCTGTATGAACTCATGAACCAGATCTATAGCTTGGCTAAAGTAGAATGGATTGGAGGCTGCACTTTGTAGGCAGCAGATCAAAATCTGCAAGACCCCTTCTATAACCTCAGGTAGAAGCAAGGCTCTGTGACGATATCTAGAAAATATATAGTCATCCTGAACCAGCTGCTGTAGTGTTTTCTTGTATCCTGGAGCAAAAGGACCAGGTTGCTTTTCCAAACAAATTCTGATTTTTAATGCTGCTTTAAGTAAGTCTGTTAAATTTCTTCGTAAATTGTCAGGCATTGTTTCTGTATTGCTAATGTCTAAAGACATAAGATGCAGCACTGTTCGAAAGAGCATCCTTTGGATCAGAGCCACAGGTTCTTCTGTCCACCCTGCAGAAACGACTTCATTTTCTGTGTTACTACTTACATTGCAGGAGTCTCCAAATCCTGATAAGAACTCTGTCAATGTGGGCACGACACTTGCTGAAAGAGCAGAGCTGTGATTCAAAGTAATATCAAATTTGCACACTTTCTCTAGGAGAGACAGTAAAACATGGCATAAGTCAAAAGGAGAGTTATCCATGTTGCTCTCAGAAGTTCCTGCAGCTGGCTCATTCAAAATCTCATGTGCTGGAATAACTTTGCTGGAACTTTCTAGATTAGGGGCATCGGTATTAGAACCTGGTACCACTTCAGGAGGCTGGCAATCACTTCTACCTCCAGTGTAGCTGTCCCTAACAGGAGGGGTTAAAAAGGGCTGCAGTAACTGGGAGCGTCGGTGTTTTGTTATTACCGCAGTCTTTTCATCAGAGTTGCCTTCAGAATCTGAAGTGGACAGCTGGGACCTCCTTGCGTCTCGCACAGAGTAGCGGTGGGTGGTTTTGCGCAGACGGCCGCTTTTTCGAGATCGAAGACTGGGTTTTACAGAGGTTGGAAGAGATGAATGAGCACTTCCATCTAAGTTTAGTTTTTCCTGAGTAGATTTCACAGAACTTGTATTATTCTCTTTGGTCAGGCATATGTTTACTGTAAAGGGTATATTAAAATCTGTTGAAACAGAAAGATAACAGAGGAACATTACAAGAACATAAGAATAGGTAAAGCAGTTTTCCTAATTTTATAGTTAAATACTTCCAGATTTAAAATACACAGAAGATTTGTATCTTAATAGGTCATGGTTTTGCATGCATCTGTGTCAGACATTTTCAGTATAAAACAGGCAGCAACAACTCATGTTTAGGGGTCATATTGGCTATTTTTAAAGCCTAGACAAATTATTTCATTTTCTATTTAGGGTTAAACAAAAGTGTGCTAAAAGGTTTCCTTAAACTTCTTGTTGACACAACTATTCTCAAAAAACAGTTCTCAAAAGAAGATGTTGTCAAGGCAGGTGAAAGGACTTTTTGGTAAGCAAACTAAAGGGAGGAAGGAAGGTCTTTTTAACTTGATGCTCCATTGTCACTTTTTGCAACTCAGCTGCTATAGGAACCAGGTGTCTTAGCTCACAGCCCTCTTAGCATGCATGAGGACATTGCCAGTGTACTAGTGGTATTAGAAAAAATAAATTTCTCTACTTATTATCAGTGCAAATCTTCAAGTATACAGACCTCAGTCTTTTTACTTTAGCATTAATTATTCCAAATACAAGCAGCAGAAATAAAAGTAGGGGATTTTAAAACAGTCAGGGACAAAAGGGAGACAGAAAGGAAAGATGTTTAGGGTCCGGAATATTCCTACAAAAGCCAAAAGAAAAACCCCAAATTACAAGTATGCAGTATAAAATTTAAATCTGATTCAACAGGCAAGAACATTTTGAAGAATAAAACAGAAGTACTACTGCTTCATTTGTATCAGTAAACCCCAATTAAACTATTAAAAAAGCAAGCAGAGAAACAACTCTGAATGTTCTTGGATTAAGTCCATTGTTATTTTTAAGTAGGGCTTTGGGCACTAAAATAGCTACCATGAAACAACTGCAAGTACCCTCTACCCCATAAATTCAGTATTTAGAAAAATGTCATAGTTAACAACAACAGCCTCCACCCCCACAAAGCCCCAGAAACCCACATAATAGCTATAAACATTATTTAAGCTGAAAGAGAAGATGCTTCCATGTACAAGCTCAACTGTGCCATGCTGTTTCAAAAGTCATAGTTGTGATACTTAAGGAAGAAATAACATCTGCTTTGAAGGCAGGAAATTAATCAGGAGCACTTTACCAAACAAAGGATATTACCTGCACAGAAAGAAAAAAGCTGCCTAATACAGGGGAACTTCAGTCCAAGAAAAAAATCTCAACTACTTAGTGCACAACTGGATACATCATGCTTACTCCTTCAGTACTAAGAGAGGGTAATTTGTAGAAGTAAAAGCTGTGCATTATGTAGCATATAATCCACAACATCTTAAAATCTATTTACACAACAGCCTTTTAAACGAACCCTGGAAAAGCCACTTAGCTGTCACAGAACAAGCAAAACATTTTTTTAATTCCATCATGCTTACAGGAGCATGGAAGAATGATACAACTGAGCAAGCAGGAAAGCTTACTATATAAAAGCTCTATGAAACTGGCCCTTTAAAGACTCCAAGTCTACAAACATTAACAAAAGCCTTCAATTTGGAGGAGTCGCAAATAGCAAAAAAAAAAAACAAACCCTGGAAGAGCTTTGGGTATGAATCCTTAGAAACTCTCTCAACAGTCAGGTAATTTCATTTACTTCATTGCCTTTGTTTTACCCTCTGGGAGGGAAAAGAATGCATCAGACAAATGTAAGAGCCCAAAATGAAGCAAAAAAATCTGACTCAGATCACTGCCATTTCCTTGTTCAGTTTTTACACAGCAACAAAAGCATTGCCTTTCACACTGACCCAAAGCATTTACCTTCTCTGCATTTTTTTGACATTTTTAAAATTTAACTTCTCTGCAGAATCCATATCTTCATTCCATGTTAGAGGATATGTACTACAATGAGCTACTCTTTAGCACAGAGTCCTAGGCTCTGTAGTAAAACAAATCACTTCTTTTAAGTGCTTAATACAGTAAATGATAAAACATACCTATTGCTTTTTCTTCCTGGACAGGGATTTTCCACACCAGTGGCAGAAGAGACAGGAGGAGGGTCAGAAGTTCTTCTCGACATGTCAGTTCCTACGTTAGGAACAAAATAAAACCAAAAGATCTTGTATTTTTAAAAAATACATTAAGCTTCTTTATTTTACCAAGCTATTCAGCATTCAGTTCCCTATGCCTTTCTGCTGTTTTAAGCACTGAAAAAATGACCAAACTACAAAGAGTGCTATAATCACTAACTAGAGCCAATCAGAAAGCATCCAGGATCTTTATTACACCTCTGAAACTTTCTATACAAAGCTCTCCTAATCCCCCCTGTAGAAAGAATTACTCAAAAAAGAAAACCAGAGAAGTCAAAAGCACAAAACTTAGTGATTTTAAAAAGTCAATATGAAGCACTAGACAAGTTTGAAACTTTGTTCCAAAAATGTAACAGCAAAAAAATCCAACCCACAGAAAAACCACTAAAAAACCTCCACTCCTACTGGGATTCTAACACATACATACTAAGAAACTTTAGTGCAGGGAAGAACTGTAGAGAGCACAGAATTCAAACACAATTCTTTTATGGAATGCTTTGCAGCACTATCAGAATGGTTTCAGTCCTAAAGATCAATAACTTTCAAACAAAAAGCTGACTCAAGAATTTTGGCACTTTACATGATTCTGGGACATGCAACTGAAGTCTCTTTCCACCCAGCTACTGCACTTGACCTTCACACATGCCTTAGTCAAATATGAGCTGGCAAACAGTTCTATGATTATCTAATTTTTCATTTTCTGCTCCTGCTGAAGGACAGAATGCAACTACAACATATCTTTTTGAATTTCAAGTCTTCCCAATTAACTCATGCACTTTCCATAAAAAGGAAAGAAAAGCAGCACCAAGAACATGAGCCAGACAAATCCACGCAGTCAGAGCTCAATAGAAAAATTATAACCACTTAAGAAAAGCTACTACCTGATCAATTATTGAATTCAGAGTTGTAAGCAAAATAAACCCACGGCCTTGAACTAAGTATTGCCCCAGTGCTGCCATATGAGTTTCTTCTTCTTCATCTTCCTTGGCTTCTGTCCTCTGTACCACTGCATTGCACAGTCTGTTGACATCAGTCAAGAATTCCCGTGCCAGTGAGTTACTGGCACTGCTCATGTCTGAGCTGTAAGTAGAGGAAAAGGACAGAAATTAACTCCATCAGAAAACACATTCCTTATAGACAAAAGACTGGGGAAAGAAGGGAAAGACACAGGAAAGATTCTTCCTTGTATCTCACCCCCTCCAAAAGACAGTGTCTGTTGAACTGAGGAATCAATATACCCATGTAAGGTAGAAGGGAAAGAGCAGAACAAACTTTGAGAATTTCAGTGAAACTTTAGCTAAAAGCCCAGGACCCCAAACACTGATTTCATAAATCTAACAAGCCTGCAGAGCATTCCCTCCCACTGCATAAATGAAAGTTAATGACAATGTTACAGCTTTTCTTTGTAACCTCTATGCAAGCTTCAACATTTGTCTGCTACTAAAAGGTATTTGACCTGATGCATAAGGGCAAAACACACAGCATCTACCCAACATTGTAGAGAAAACATATTCTTTAATAGTTTATTTGAACAATACCATGTTATGTATTCCAACAGTATGCAGATTGTTTCAAGGGGAAAAGATAAATATTTCTGAGTTGAGATAATTTTGGGAGTTGCAAATGTACAATGCTTTAGATTTACAACTAAACCAGACAGTGTTTTCCTTCTGGCACAGCTGAGTGGGCAGCAGTCACTACTTCTGTGTGCTTAATTCACGAGACAATTCTGCTGCCATTGTTCAGGAGGAAATACCAAAAATATTGGTTCTGCTTCCCACACTGATTAATTTTGCTTTGGATGCTCAGCACTAGTACATGAAGAAACATTTAACTCAAACAAGACACGAAATGCAAGACTCAGCTGTAGAAAACTCAAGAGGATCGCAGAAGAAAGTAAAACAAAAACAATAATCAGTGATGGCAGCTATGGAAACAAGATCATTTTAACCACATAAACCTCACTTAATGAGTACTACAGCACATTTAACTCCTATTTCTGTAAAAACAGCTGAAGTAAAAGCTTCAAAAGTCAAATATTTTCACCATATCCAAGCATAGACTGTGGAAAAAAAAAGCCAAATAACTTTCAATGTAACATTTAAATATAACAGATGGATTAATATGTAATTATTAGGTAAAAATAAGACCTTGGAAGTAAAACCAAGTTTGTTTGCACTACTGGTACAGAAAGCTCTTTCTAGCAGCAAAACTGCAAACACTTATACATATAATGACATTGTCTGTAGAAGTAGCAAAAAAAATCTTACCAGAATCACTTTGCCAGCTTAACACATTTACCTCCTATCAGGAAGAACAAGCAAATATATTCTGGAAATATCACTCTTGGTTCACCTGTTTTTAAAAATAGAAAAATATCATGGTTAATATGATTTTTAACTTATGATAGCTATTTGAAATTTAGGAAGAGTCTTTGAGGATTTTTTGAGCTTTAAAGCCCTGTTTTTCATTTTTAGTTTAAGATTGTGCACAGCTGAAATCGTATTACAGAGAAAATAATTGGCATACATGAGATAAGTAACATAATAAAATCCATTAGTTTGTAAAATGCAAAATGAGCTAGCTACACAAGTTTAAATAATTCCCTCTAGAAACAGTAGAGGTTTTAGCAATCACTACCTGTATATATAATATTTGAAGAACTTTCAGCTCCAGGTACAAGTGAGGGATAGAAGGAGAACTGAATTATGCAGTCAGGTGTTGACATAAATGCATTTTAAATCTGTCCTAGTCTGTCCTGACAGAATATCAATTCTCTGTTACACTAAGCACCAGGGAAGATGTATTTTATAAAAACTGAAAATTTGTCAGTGGGAAATTCATCCATTGGAAATTTATCACTGGGAATGCAAAGGGTAGTAACCAAGAAAAGCCTCAAAAACATTAAGCTACTAAAGGTCTCTAGGTGAGCACTCAAAAGACATTTATTACATCCACAGTTAATTGTGAGAAAAAAATCAAAAAGATGGGGACAGGAAAAAAAAGGAAAGAAAAACACTAAATTCATTTGTTTAGTATACTCAGAGGGTAAGTAAATAAAAATTTCAGCTTAAAGTTATGATGAGCATGAACATTACATGACAGTACCTTAAGGAAAGAGACAAACACTATAGGTTACCCAGGCAAGCACCTAATAATTGGCCTTCCTTGGACCTCTAGGAAACATGTTTCATCCACAGCCTCACAAAAAACTAACTTGCCCATTCAGCTAATAGTCACAATGTATTGAAATAGAACCCTTTAAGCAGCTAGTGGTTTTGCAGTTGCACCAGACTAACAGACGTGGAGATAAGCTGTCCATTCTGGTTTTGTGTCTTTCCAGCTGAAGCTTCAGTCTCCAGCTTTCCTGCTCTGCTTGCCTGGTTACATGGATTTAACATACACTGCCATATTCTATCAAAAGGGTGGATTCCCAATATCAGTAGCAAGATAAAGTACGATTTTGTTGCCATTAACACAAAGACTTTAGGCATATATTCTTAATACAATAATTTAATATAGAATGGGTAAGGAGTTAAGATGCTCTGATTCTACAGTGCAGAAAAAAAATTGTAAAGAGATACTATGCTGGATAATGGGGCACTTCTTTCAGGACTTGTTTCAACAAATGCTAGCTACTTCTGAGTTGTACCTATTTCTTTTTCTGCAATGGAGTTTTGAAGCAGACTGACAGCACAAACATATCTTTGGAAACAGTTCTTGATACAACCTAACTAAGCTGTATGATAGCAGAAACCTACTAGAACATTGTACACAGTCCCAATGAGATATTAACAGTTTTACAGTTCTGAAATACACTATGTGTCAGGGCTTCACATAGCCAGCTCTAAAATAAAAAAAAAAGAAGCCATTTAATTTGCTAGAAGAATATGACTATCATGTTTCATAAAAATCTCCTCTACTACATAGTATTTATACCTCTGGCCAACAAACACTAAGTTTAGTTTATACAGTATTCATTTGATTTAGCAAATGCTTATTCCAGCCTCATTGCTTATACTGAATGTTTATGCTCTGAAGAGCATGCTTGTTACCTTTCAAGGATTTTAACATTAATGTATCAATCATTATTTTATCAGATTTAGTCTGGGATTGAACTTTCAGTTTAAGTTCAAGATTCTGTTAGCAGAGGACACATACATAATGAGGAGCACCAGCATGATACTAAGACACTCCACAAGAGGCTTCTGCTATTGTAGCAGATTGTCAAGGTTATTGCAGAAACTAAGTTTAACTTGTAAGTGGCAGACAGCAAATTTGATTGTCTGGTTAAAGAAATTCACTAAGAATTAGACTAAGAATGAAATCCTCTGTGCAAACTGGGGAGGAAAAGAAAGTGCACGAGAGCATGCAATAGAGAAATACATATCTAGTGAGGCCTGGAATGAAATGGGAAGTACAGTGCTGCCTTGAAATCTGTATGTGGTGGGAAAATGCAAGTAAAGGCTCAAAGTAATGCATCACCGAAATCAGCATGCTTCCTTTTCTGTTCTTTTGAATTCAAAACTTTACACAAGCTGGGAAGAAATACCCAGCTGACATTGCCAAAATAGGTTACACAAAAAGAGCAACACACAGAAAGCAAATAGGAGTCTGCAGTTTAAGCAGAGCATCTCAGAAAGCTTGAGACACTTTGATGCTTTGCATTGCTGATGCAGGGCAATCAGCCAAAAGAACAGCTTACAAAACACAGTGAACATTTGCTAACCATCCAACAACTCGGTCAAAAACATGAGCAAATAAGAGCAAAACCAAGACCTTTTAAGTTTAGTTCATTCTCAAAACAGACATACCAGACAACACTCCAGCTCCACAGAAGACCTCCTGCTTAATATTTTCAATCACTTTCTGCTCTGTCCTCTGCTATTATTTATTAACTATTTGCAGGTACAAAAGCAGAAAACCTATTACATACTAAGGCAGTGCCGCTCCAACCATGACATTGCACATGAAAAAACTACCTCTTAGTATACAGAATTTATTATAAGGCTGCAGGTAGCTGTCAATTTTTTTGGCACAGTGCTATTTCTGACCAAGTCCCTGAGTTCATCAAGGAGTTCAGTAACCAGCTTTTAGCCTTACGTGTAACTCACTAGATCAATATTATTTCTGAACAAGTTATTCAGAGTCTCTCCCCTCAGAACAAATAAAAAGGTGAAAACCAAAAATGCTTGGTATGTTTGGATAAATAACACATGCACTGTCCTTTTACCAAGCCAGGGAGGCGTGTCAAGTGCACAAGACAGTAAACAAGTATTATTTTAATGAACCCTCAAAAGTATGGTGAGACCATCATAGTAATGATGTTTCAGTATACACAAGCGTGTTTATGTCTGTATAATCTTAATATTGCCACTTTATGTATTAAGTCCCATCTCACCTAAGAGGGATGTCTGTCTTGCAACACCTGAAGCTTGAGAGTCCTGCTTCTCCAAGTATTGTAAGCCTTCTATAAGTATGTTGTTTACTTGTGTTCTACTGCCATGGCATTAAAAATTTAATGCATGAAGTTCAGTGCTTATACAACCTGAGAATTAGAAAATTTCTACTTCTTGCAGATGTGCAAGCACCGCATCTTACACTGAAAAAAAAAAGATTTCAAGGAATTATCTGTGCTTACTGAAAAAATAGTCTTTAAAGAAATAAAAATATACATTTTCATATTGTGTATGGTTAGGGAACGCTGACATGATGGCTAAACTAGCCATCCATCATGTAGAATACGAATGCCAAGGGAAAAAACCAAACAAGATCAGACAAATAATAAGCCAGGTTTGTTCAAATAAAAGAAACAGGTGCTTTCCAAAATACCTGTCATATATCTCTATTTATAAACTCAAATCAGCAAACATACCCAAGGCTACAGACACTTTTGAGATACACAGAGGCATTACAGCAGGTGCAGGTAGATTACCTTCTCAGAAATAGTTTCAGAGCTGTCATCCTTCTGATCAAGACCCAGACCTGTGGTGTACCACATAGTGAAATAAGAAAGACAAACCCTTGCTTACTCCCAAATTACAATTTCCCATGGATTTTCAGGCCTCAGGTTTTTTTTGACAGTTTGAAATCAAACTCATGGTAATGTCTCTGAGCACAAAGATTGTTGTAGACTACACTCCCAAAATTCGGTCAGTGTATTCTTTCAAAACGTAACCTATAACGTATTTGCTAGAGTTTAATCAGCTTCCTGTGATATATTCTGACCTGTGAATGTTTATGTCTGCTCTCCCCAACAAGACTGTTTCTAGAATTTCACTTGTCTAGCATAACTATTGATGAAACCAGCTCTAAATGATGGAACCATTACTCAGAGGTATCTCAGATTAACATGTACACATTATTCTTGTTTACACACAACAATACACACACCTCCCACCCCCCAGTTCATGTTTTTCTGTTAAACAGTCTCCAAAGTGTCATCTTGGGACATTTTTTCTTTTCTTTCTTTTTCTTTTTTCATTTAAAATTCAGCAGGTTCTCAGGTTCTGCCTTGAGTTACGAAGAACAATATTCCTTTACAAGCTAACAGATTATCAGTAACTTCCTCCTTTTGAGTCTGGGGGAAATACCACTGAGACAGAGGTAATGGCAAAGAATCCCACAGGCTAGCTGCATATTAGACAAGTACTTTGAGACAGCTTCTCAACTTCATGTGGAATTTTATTTAGTCATCAAACAATATGAAACACCTGTGAATACATTCTTGTCAAGCCTGAAATCAAGCAAAAAAAAGAGATGATTCATCTAACAAGATAAAAAATACAACACTAATGAAAGACAGGCTCTCAACCACCTACACTCAAGTTATACATTAGCCATATGGCATACTCAGGTTTATGCTAAGATTGTGGTCTTATACTATCCAAAGTCACTAACTACAACATAGTTGTTAGCCAAATTAAATCCATTCCAGTTCATTTAAAATTTTCATATTTCAGACCATTGCATCCAGGCATGGAGAGTAAGCATTCCTTACAAGAGGCATGGGGAAAGCTGAGGACCTTCAAAGATAATCATTGCAGCACTAACTCTGTCAAAACCAAATATGCCTGCTAACTTGGACGTCAGCTAAAAAGCACTAAAGAATACAATGCTGCTACCAATACCACAAAAACACTGGAGACAAGCTTTGTTAGCAGGGTTGAAGACTAGACACACCTCTGCAAACACATGGTACTAAAGGAAGGAACTGACAAATATTCCACCACAAGGCAGAATCTATGGAAGACCAGTGAGTTCTTACAAAAGAAAAATGAAGGATGAAGATCATCTGTAAAACATTTGGCAGTGGCAAGGCAACGCTCCTAAGTGAGCCTTGTTCTGAACACTACTCAGAGTGCTAACAAGTTCTTCCCTAAATTAAAATATATACAAGTAATACTCCTAAATACCTTCTTCCATACTTTAGGTTTGATACTTTAACCGCAGGACAGACTACAAGCAAGCCTTAACAGTCATGGCTGCACAGTAACAACTAAATCTAAAGATCAAGACTAACTTCCACAGACCCTGCAAACTGAAATGAAAGCAGCAGTCTACTACGGCAGGTAAGTCAGAAGTTCAGTGCCACTGTCTCCAGTACTGAGCCCACAGAGACCAGCCCTGCACGACCAGGCAGACTTTGTGATATGCTTTTACATTAATCCACAGTACTGGAGATAGTGTGGCCTCTGTGACTGTAGCTGGGGCCACACTACAAGTATGCAAGACCACCCTGCATTTTGAACAAAAAATGTCTGCTCAAGTCGGGATCTAGAGGATCATAAACTTTTTCTAGCTCATAATCTTATACACTTGGATTGTACCAATACTTGGAGAAAGAGAAGAAGTAAAGATTTGAGCACTCTTGAGTGCTTGAGGCACTCTTGCTGAAGGGTTATGAATGAGTAAAGGCTATCCTAAATGAAAGCTTAGTAGCGAGAGAATTAAAACTACAAAGTGCTTAAGATAAGTTTTGACATTGTGACTGAAGTACCCACTAAGAGCAATTAGATAAGAGGGGAAGATCAATGATCAGAGTTGGTTTTTTTAAAAAAAGTCATTACAGGGCTGAAGGCTAATTCCACATCTGAATCCTTAAAACTGATCAGTGAAGTTGGTATTTTCTATTAGCAATCAGATGCAGACAAAACTGCAGGTAAACACTTCTAAAAGTGGCAATTTAAAAAGTTACCTCAATATCAGACAGTTACATATACTGCTATTCCTTATACTCAGTATGTTGGCTTCTTTACAAACTGAAAAGAGCTTTGGTGGTGTTAGGGAAGCAGACCCTGTATTTCTTCCAGGCTTTACAGCAAAGACGCATTTGTTTCAGCTCCCCCTCTTGCACTGAACTGGACCCAGACGACCCAGTCAACATTCCAGATAAATACAGGCAAAATGACTTGCATCACCTCACTTTATGTAGCTTTTCTCCAATGAGAATGCAAATAAGGAACAGCTAGGACTTGTATTTTTGAAATTTAAACAGCACTCCAAATTAGTCCAGGAGTACAGACTCTAACAGAAAAATTATAATTAATAATTAGAATTTACTATATATAATAATGACCAAAAATATGATGTTTCCCAGTATACCTATTACCAGATAGACAAACATTTAACAAAATGCTGAATCACCAGAGAAAACCTTTAATCCATCCACAATGCAAAGAAAAAAAAACAGTGCCACACTAGGAAGTCCCCAATTATAAATGTGTATCACTCATGAATACACCAAAGAAAGATTTTACACTGCTGAGATGAAGTATGCCAGATGAAGGTGCATATGTAGCCAAGTAGCATTTTCAGTAAGCAAACATCATATGATAATTTTTGCTGCAAATGCTAAGGACTTAGCAGGACTCCAATAATCAAATTGGCTTTGTAACTGATGTAATTTAGGCTTCTAAAAATAGTTCTGGGGTAATTAGGAGTGCCTTCTGGAGTGGAAAATATACCCCCACATTTCCCCTAGCATTTCCTCTATATATTCAGACACATAAAGGAAGATTTCTGCTTTCCTTTGATCTTTTCTTAATTGAAACGTGCAAATAAAAAACGAAACTACACATTCCTCACTGACTCAAATCTCCCCATATCATTGAAAGATGCAAGTATTACAAAAAAAATGATAATCATGTAGCACACAGTTTTACACTTGAGGGCTTTTTCTTTGTTTTCTCTACAGCAAATCATAAGAATATTTGATCCCAATTCTTGGAAATTAGGATTGTTAAACTCTCTTGCCTTCCAACAGAAAGACTAGCATTTTTTTGGTTAATTTTAAGACCATTTCAGTGTCTGTTTAAACTAGTGAATCAAAACTGGACAGAGGTCAACCTTTGAAATCTTATAAAAATTATTATATTGCTGGATTTTTATCAGGTCTGCAACAGAATTATAAACTATCAGGAACATTTCTTGCTCTAAATTCTAAATATTTTCCTTACTAACTCACATTTTTCCAGAATAAAGGCATTGAGAGCTATTCATCCCTTCAGATTGCTCTTTCCATTATTCATTCCCCATCTTTTAGTTAATACACAAAGGTCTATCCAATCTGTAGCTTACTGAAGTTAACAGATCTAGTTACAAACTTTTTGTCATTTATTCCCCCAAAGAAAATAAATTTTTGGTAAAATCCTCCACAACAATAAAGGGGAATAGATGATGTCAAGTGCTGAAATAAAACTGCACAGAAGTTAACATCAGTTTTAATATTTCCAACAAACCCTTGCATTTGGCACTACCTGACAATAATTCCTCCTAATTTCATCTTTCCAATTTTCTCTTGGGAAAACAGAACGGTTTTTCTCTACTGTCAAAAGCTGAAAAAATCAGAAATTCTCTCCTCTCACCTCACAGTTAGTACTTCATGCTCCCATACTTTTCCATGGAGCATGGTGATAACTTCTAACTGAAGCCAAGGAGCTCAACTTTCTGGGTGCAGGAAAAGAGAGCAAAGAATTCATAAACATGAGAATTAGCTGAGATTGTCAGAGTGGTTGAGCAAGCATTTGACAGACATATGTCTTCCATCATCTTTTGCAAACCACTATTCATGACTTGCCTTCCACTTGTCAACTTTTAAATTATCCAGGAAGTGCAGAAAAGCTCTTTCATAATTTAAGTGAGAGTAAGTGCCTCAGCACCACAAGGCTCAACAACACCATACAAACATAAGTGTCACAGGGCAAGCCCAGACACCTGCAGGGAGCTGCACAAGCTCAGAAGTGCAGAAGACAACCCTTTCAGTGCTTCCCACTGCATGGCCACTGCAAAACCTCACCCACAGTAAGAGCCCGCAGTAGGGAGTTATTCATGGGGGAGAAGCTGACTGACAAACAGAAGAGAAGAGAAGCAGAAGAATAGAAGCCCTGGCTCCTTTGCAACACACCAAAATCCCAAAATCCACAAGGTACAGAATATGAAGGAAGATTAAATGTGCAGTAGTGACTAAAAAAAAAAGGCTAGGGGAACTTTATAGAAATATCCAAAACAAAGATACAATAGAAGATCTAGCAGGTACAGGCACCAAGACACAGAGCTATTCCAGGACTCCACTACATGGACGACAGTATTACAAACCTATCCCTTCTTCAGCATGCATAAGCTAAGGAATTTCATAGGGGTTTTTTCCATCTTGCTCTCTTACTCAGCATCAGATTTAATCTGTATCTTCACACAATACAGTTACCTAAAAATCACACTGAGAAGATTCATACTTCTACTTAAATAATTGGTACAAAAAACCTGACTCCCCAGAAAAAGAGACTTTAATCAGACCCCAGGCTACAAACATGAATCAAAGAGCTAACAGCTTACAGCAAGAAAAAAAACTCAAGACTACACATAGCCTTCTCCTTTCTCACCACACACTCCAGTATCACTTCTGTACAGAGTGCTCCATCTGGAACCAAGACTTCACCTTGCACTAATTTCAAAGTCCCTGAGAGCCATGTTCAAATGCAAGGCCTGAATCTAAACAGAGGAACAGAAAACTTGATCCGGCGCACACCATGCTGCTTTATTAGTTCTTCTCAACAGACCACAACAGCTGAATCAGAAACCCTGTTGAACCTCAGTAAAAGCCCCCATCTCACAAAATGCAGCTAGGGTAGAGTTATATATACAGACAGCTCATCCCACCTGACAACTCATGACTAGCAAGAAGGTGCTTCTGTTCTTCCCCAGCAACTCTTCCTCTTATCTCCAGCACTGCACTCACCCAGTTCCTTGATGTGGCCGACTCCGACAGCTTTGCAGAGAACTAGCTTTTTCAGCTAGATTTGTTGTTGTTGTTGAATTGCCATACTAAGGGATCAGGCAGTTGTCACTGCCAGTGAAGGGAAGGCTGCAGGAGGGAGATTTCCTCCTCAGCAGTAACAAGCAGCTCAATTAGTTTAGCAAGCTCAGACGAATCAGTCCAAATCACACAACAGAAGGAACCTCAAGTGTCTTCTGCCTGGTCTTGTCCCAGGTGTACCGTCCTCAGATTAGTGTTGTCACAGGAACCAATAGCTGTGATGACACCGGCTTAACTGCTTGATACTATCTAAAGGCCCATGCACCTTCAGCAAGCAATAATTTGCTGAAGTACCTGATAATCTCACAACCATCTCTGAACTGGAAAAGAAAGCAAGCGACTAAGTAACCCCAGGCATATATACATAAAGGCCTCCCTCCACTGCACACTGCAATCCTTTTCTAACAATATAATCCATTTTTCCAACAAACATAGCAAAAAAAATGAAGTAGTGACATCTCATGCAGTAGCTACTACAGTTCTTAGCTAAGGAAGCCCACAGAGCCTGACAACTCCTCAGAAAGGAATCAAACAGGTATTAGTGTGGTCTTGTCAACAACAGCTGTTCACTGCAAAGAACTGCAATTCACCCACAGAGGACAAGCAGGCATGTTCTGGACAGCACTTCCGGGTGCAGCAGAATCCTCTTACAAAATAATCATTTCACCCTACGTTCCCTCTGCTCCTTTCTGCCCTCAAAAGACAAGTATCAAAACCAGTTTTGCTTCAGATTTCCTCCATGGGCAATACTATCTTATTTGAAAAGAGACAACCATGGCAAAATTCTGCAAATACGAAGGAAATATTAAATGACCAGCTGCAAGGGTGTACAATGCCATACTAATAAGGAAGCACCATGGTCTATTACAGAAATCACTGACAATAGAAATATATACAAGCTGAAGGGCTTGTACATAGAACCACAGTATCTGCTTATGCTCGGAGCTCAACTGCAAAGAGAACTATATGAAAACAGCAACTTATTTTCAGTAAGAGTTAAGAAAGCAGTTTCTCTTTTCCAGTGTTTACATATCCAGTGTCTAACTTTCCAACAGATCCTATACTATTGTTTAAAGTACTCTCAGACTCTTTCCTTACTATCTCAAGCTGCCCTAACAACTGATGTGGTGACACATGAAAAACCTACCAGGGACTACAAGAAAGGAGGAAGCAAAAGCATCAAAGGAGAATCTAGTTAAATGGTTATTAACCTTACAGAAAAACTTATTATAATCAAACATTTTTTATGGAAAGTTATCTTTGAGTATGGTTAAAAAAATTCTCGGGGCAAGGAGAAAGAGAAGGCAGGAAGTGAGTGACATCAAAAAAGCTCCTCTTAAGAAATCTGTATACAGTCTTATAAAGCAAGTGACAACTGACTTCCTTTGGCAACTGGCTTTGATTTTAGAAGTAAAGCATTGAGAACTATATGCTTCCAGCTTGCAAGAGTCTCTGTCCAAAGGGCAACAAGGAAGAACAATTAAATTAAAACCCCCTAGAAAAAGATAGGTTTTTTCCTTATCTATGATAATATATGAAAACAATATTATTTTTCATTCACTCTATTCAAAACATTCACTAGAAACTCTCAGAGCCAGCAAAACACAGATTTTCTAAAGCACCTGAGAGGATGCTTTCTTCTTTGCACCACTGGTCAGTGAGCCTACAATACAGGCAAAAAGGAGACTCAAGAATATTTTCCTGAATCCTTACCACACTGTAGCTCCGTTATGATAAAAGCTCTATGCAAGCATAGTCTCTTGTCCAAGCAAGCAAAATCTGATCCTTCCTTCAGGAAAGGATAAATGTTCCAGACATCTCTTTTCTGCTACCTCCCACAAGATTATGATACATATGACTAAAACAGACAGTTGTCCCATCACCTCATCAGCAACACTACACAAGCTTGTGTCACTAGCTCCTAGTTTCCTGCAGATCCTTATAATGAAGTCTTAATGATTCACATGGCACTACAAGCAAAAAGAAAAAAAAAAAAGAAGAAAGAAGTCTGCCATCCAGATTTTCTTCTTTAGGCAGTCCCATTTATAACCACATTAGATGCTTTTCCAACTCCTAGGCCATGACATTCAGTCAACTGATCTTCTTTCTGAATTTCTTCAATAGCTCTGCTTTCTCTTATAAAAGAAGTTTTATTTTTACTTCCAGTGATGCACTTGCTTTTCTTGCCTTCTCCCTTCACTGCAGATGTTAGCAAAAGGTAGCTCTTCAGTTCCTCTGGGGATATCAAGCAATATCCAATTCTTAGATTTTTGCTTTTCTCTCAGAGAAGCATCTTTGAACACTCTCCTCACACTCAAAGAACATGTAGAAGAGCTCCCATCGCTCCTCTGTCCACTCATTTTGATGCACGTTTTTGAAAAAGGGCAGTTCATGTGCTGAAACGCTGCGACTCTTGTATATTCCACGTCCACCAGCGTTATCGCGTTTCCGTGAACAGCCCACATTTGCTTTTCTTCAATCCTTTTCTGCAACACACGCCTCGCTGACAGCAAAGGCTTTGTGTCCGCGCTTTGCGCGTTCAACACCTCGCACAGCGCTGCCCACCGCAGGCAGCGCGCACGGAACGGGCCGGGTTGGAAGGGACCACAGCGGGGCATCTGTTCCAAGCTCCCTGCTCAGGCAGGGTCATCCTAGAGAACGTAGCACAGGATTGAGTCCAGACGGTTCTTGAACATCTCCAGAGAGGGACACTGCACAACCTCTCTAGGCAATCTGTTCCACTGCTCGGTCACCCGCACAGCATCCCGGTACCACGGGAGGGGGCGGAGGAGAACCCGCACGCACCGCCTGGACACGGATATTAAACGTCGCCTTTTGGCAAAGGCCGAGGCCTCACGTCAGCAGGGACGGCTCCGGGCCGCCGAACGCCCGCCACCGGCCCCGGGAACACTCGGGCCCCGAG